>AYEL01075388.1:0-75363 GCA_000484575.1 Olivierus martensii | reverse complement strand
CTCTTCCGATCTTGATTATTTAACAGAAAATTTCTTCTTTGAAAATATAATAAATAACATCTTAAGATTATTTTAATAAATATTTAAAATAAATGCTTCTTTGTAAATCATTGAAATAAATTAATGTTCAAATCGACAAGAATTTTATAAACGTACAGTTTATATTTTTATATTTTTTTACAACTATATTATATATTGTTGAATGAAATTTATAATCGTGATAATATGGTATACTTTGCAGCAGTATTTTGAATATTTTAATAGTATAAGGTATCTCTTGCTATACGCGATCTACTTTACGCGTTTTCGCTATAACGCGAATTTAAAAAATAAATTAACTTTTTAAATTAAAAAAATTTTTTGTTTAAAAATTGTCTCGTGGATGAACTGCTCGAGTACCATATCAGAGCTCCACTAATGAAGAGCTTCTGGAAATGGAAAACAACATGACTGATGAAAGTCAGGAGCCCTTTGTTGCTGAGCCCATCAAACAATTTTCAACAAAAAATGACTGAATTTTTTAAACGTATTGACAGTGCCGTCAGAATAAGTGAAGAAAATTATCCTAATGACGCTTTGGCGTTTCTAGTTTCATTAGGACTAGAAGCACCAAAATTGTGAAATTCAGAATTCTTTGGCTTGCTACAAAGAACTTTGTAGAGAGAGGAAGATTGTTGCCTGTCAGCATGAGTCTCAACTGTTTCATTAAAAAAGATGATCATCAGCATATCATCCCAGAGACTTCAAGAGAGCAAGAGTGTGATGATACAGAGTCAGTCCATTCAACGTTGAATTGAAGACTGTCAGAATTATATAGTATTTAGTTATTTATGACTTGTATTTAATTAAATTCATTCATTAAAATTTGATCTTTTGTTCATAGGTGTAACGATTTCATTTTTAAATTGTGAAATTCAGAATTCTTTGGCTTGCTACAAAGAACTTTGTAGAGAGAGGAAGATTGTTGCCTGTCAGCATGAGTCTCAACTGTTTCATTAAAAAAGATGATCATCAGCATATCATCCCAGAGACTTCAAGAGAGCAAGAGTGTGATGATCCAGAGTCAGTCCATTCAACGTTGAATTGAAGACTGTCAGAATTATGTAGTATTTAGTTATTTATGACTTGTATTTAATTAAATTCATTCATTAAAATTTGATCTTTTGTTCATAGGTGTAACGATTTCATTTTTTTTAATCCTTCTGAAGAAACCCGTCCCTATCTCACCCATGCTAAATACAACTCACTTAACGCGATTATTTCATAGAACTATTTTTTTTAATCCTTCTGAAGAAACCCGTCCCTATCTCACCCATGCTAAATTCAACTCACTTAACGCGATTATTTCATAGAACTAATTAATCGCGTAAAGCGAGCGACACCTGTACATCTATTTTACATCTTTTCTGTTAAAAATCGAAATAAATATATTTTTTCACTTTTAATTTGTTACATTGAATAAACTATTATAAATAATAATACAGAATAAATTATTTGAATAATATTCTAAAACAGATTAAAATAATCAGTTCTAGAAATAACTAAAATTGTCTATTTTCTGAAAGTGCCCTTTATTTTCTAAAGTTAAGAAATTAAAATATATGCCATCAAAATCATCTTCAATAAATGTCAAAATTGAACAATCTCCTGCATTCAAGAAGAGATTTGGTATAAGAAATAGGAAATCAAAATTCAATAATATAATCTGTATGTTGAATATTTAAAAAATATGTTAAATAATTCTGTAATCTTAATGTCAATATTCTACTGATATAGTTATTATTATATACACGGGGCCGGATTAAGATTTTTTGAGGCCCGAAGACACAAACACTTTTTTAAATAAATTATAAAATTGTTTAATAATTTAAACCTGCCCCTATTATTGGAGGCTTCTATGCACTTGCCTATTATGCCTAGTGGATAATCCGGCCCTGTATATACTAACCTGACATATTCAATGCTGCTTGGAAAATATTTAAACACAATTAATTTATACATTAATTTATATAAATAATAACCTATATTATGTTCCAAAAGCTGTTGGAACTAATGAAGGTAAGCATGTCACTTAGATATTGATAACTTTTTTATATTATCGCCAATAAATGAGTTAAGTATTAACCCTGATTTCCTAACACTTAGCGCCATTATTATCAATAATAAAAAAATAAAATTTTGATAAAAATTTAAATGCTATCTTGTGGGATTAAATGACGATCCGCCAAAATCAAAGGATTCGGCGTTGAGGTGACCTTTAATGGCAGAACATCACCTGTAAAATTTCATAAAACTCTACTAATTTATTTAAAAGTTTTGGTGGGGGACAGATAATCATAATGATTATCTTATAAATCTCCTTTTTCTTCGGAAAGAAAAAAAAGGAGGCTTATAAGTCGGAATTTTAAAGCTATAAAAATTGGGATTATTTTATAATTACTATAGAATGTAGTTTCACTTTATCTAGTTTAATATAATAATAAAAGAAAGCTCATATAATTTTTCGGATTATAATTAAATCGCTTAAATTTAATCAGAATAAGTCAAAACAACTAATACTGATTAATAATAATAATAATAATAATAATAATAATAATAATGCTGATAATAAGTCGAAACAACTAATTTAAGAAGAATTAGCATTTAAAATTTTTTTCATTCATCTAGTTTATCATCAACCAACAAAATTAGCTTTAGTATTGTTTTACTTTCATATATTTATAATCATATCGATGTCTATGTTATTTGAAAACTGAAAGATATTTTTAAATTAAAATGATATCTAAAACATCTTAATTTAGATATTTATTTAAAATAAATTGGGTATTTAATTTTATAAAATTATGGTTTATATTTCTTAAACTCTGATATGCTTCTTTACAAGTTACTCATCTTTTAAATAAAATGATCATAAATTACAGTTTCTAATTTCTTCATCTTCAAGCATTTATTTTATAACTAGAATTTAATGTAAATAGCCTATAATAAATATTTAAATTTACAGAATTAATGACATGTAGGTTTATACATTATCATATCTTTCCACAACGTACTTTACTTCAAATGATAGTGATCTTTATTTTAATGTAGGAAATTTTCGAAAGTCGTAATTTTTAATAGTCAATGTATCATTATATTATTTATAAATTATAAAGGTGCATTGAAGAAAAGTTATCATCCGAAACAAAAAATACAATATCTACTATTTAAGTACTAATCTTAAATTATGAAATAATTTTATAACTTTTAAATTATTTTTTAAAATAACAATTAATTAAAAATTTTTTTGTAAAAATAAAATTAAATATGATTAAAAGTTCCATCAGTTGAACAATACAGAGAATGGAATAAATACAGTAATTATTTAAAGAAATGTCAAATCCAAACATTTTTCAAATTGTTTTTTAATGAAAAAGTAAAATCTAAATTATTGGAAAAATTTAAAAATACGTAATCCCCAGAAAATTTTTGATTCAATATATTTTATTTTGTATTGAATGTTCTGCATTGCTTTCCTTTTCTGAAAAAAACAAGTTTAGATGTGCGAACAACTTCATTAAGGTAAATTATCAGGTAGTTATTAGATGAGTATACAGTATTTAAGAATGGGAAAAGAACCGATGCATGATATAGAAGTTAATCTATATCATAATAAATAGTACTGTAATAAATATTATACACTGACTAAACTGTGAAATTATATATTAATTTAATATTAAATTTAATTATAAAATAGATTTTATCTCTTTCAATAGATTATTCCCAAAAGTCATTCGAAAACTTAAGTAAATATTTTTGTTTCTACATAACAACATAGAAAAATAATTATTTTTATTGGAATTAGTATGATATTATTTTCCAGTTCTTCTTGGTGTATTCAATCTATTTGCAACAATTTGTGCTGGATTATGTGTTATATCATCCGTCCTCTTATTAGTTGGGCTTTGTGTGGTAAGTATTATTTAGTAATTTAGATTAAATTTCTAGAAATAAGATTGTTTCTCTTATTGGAAATAGGTTTACAGTACAGTAATTGAAATATTTACCGATTCATAACTTTTATAATAACTGTTAATTCAGTTCGGATTTCGAAAATAAATGAAGATTGGTTTTCGAAATTGAAAACAAATTCATATAAAATTTGTATTATTTACATCGTATATCATAGAATAAATATCAGCCAGTAATGAACTGAAAATTTTTCTGAAAAAAATTTTTTAGTTTTATTTATAAAGCAAAATTTCGAGACAAAGCTATTGTTCAGTTATTATCGAAGAATTTTAATAAATTCTATATTATATTCATATATGGATCAATAAAATTTTTTATCATCTAACAATCAAATAATAAAATTATTTTATATAAGTTTAAATATAAATATGAAGAGTTTTTTTATCTTTATTAAGAAAGCAAATAATATTATATAAAATTTGCTTATATAATAATATTATGATTAGAAATATAATCTTAGGAAATAATGATTACAGTAAAGAATTTTCTCAGATATATTTTTGTAAATATTGATACGTTATTACAAATATTTTCCTTTATAAACAGCTACATTTTATTATGCATTTCATTATATTTATTAAATCAGTTGTATTGAATATATGCATCTTAACGACCATTTCGTTGTATCTAGGACAACCGTTTGATGCTTCTTCCCTGGATTTTCTCCCTTTCCATAACGACATTGTTGGATGTGATTTTGTCCTTTTATTTCTTTTCTGAAATGGTAAGTATGTATATGGCGTATATAGATATAATATATATATTTATTTATATATAATGGAACTTGTTATTTGATACTTACGAAATCAGAAATCCTATAAGTTTTGTTAAATCCAAAATAAAATTCCTTTAGTTTTATATTTTAAAAATATAAAAAAAATCTGTTTTCAATAAAATGAGATGAAATTACTGTAACGGAATTCTTTTTACTGGAAAACAACAGCAATATAAATATTTAAATGCAGTACAAATATTTTTCAATACATTTTACAAGTTTTTACAGAAAGATTTTAAATTTTTACAATATACGCTTTTAAGGATATTAAAAAATACAAATAACTAAAGCTCCAAATTTTTCCTTCTCGGAGTTTAGATTGAAGCGTAATAGAACACATATTTTACAGTCTTTTTTTTTACCGTCTGTTAGTTTTGACGAAAATGTCTGGTTAATAGATACGTAGTCATTCTGTATTTCTTTTTAATGAAATGTGTTTGAAAGTGATTTGGGCATTTTTAGAAAAATTACTTTGAATTACATTTATGGATTAACAAATACTGTCTATAATCTATATACAATACTTTAAATATCTATCACATAAAAATCTTAAAAGTTTCTAGATTTCATTCTGTACAGTATTTCGCTTTCTATCAGTTACTGAGTGGAAACTCCTAGACTTCCATGAGAAGATCCAATTTAGTTTTAAGATGGATCCGTTGAATTTATTCTTCAATCTTTACGCTGATCCCATCATGAGTATTAACCATCTAACAGTGGACACTGAAATGATGGCAATTATACCTTGTAAATTTTGATGATATTGTTAAATCAACTAAGGAATAAGCAATGGGCCACTAGGCCGGATTGGCCGCGTGGAAATGCTTCGGCTTTCCACTCTGGAGGACCCGGGTTCGAGTCTCGGGTCCCACCCCTTGAAAATATTTATCATAGGGTCTGGGCCCGGCCCGTCGATCCCTGTCCTCCACAATCCGGCTGACTCCTCCACAGGGGTGGGCAGCCTGTGGAAGGGCTTGTTTCGCCCCGCCACTTAGTACTCTTATTGAATGGAAAATGGCATCATCTGTTGACAAAAAAATGGGCCACTCTAGAGTTATCTTGAATTGCCCACATCTATGATTGGGTCGACAAAAATAGATGAAGTATTAGAATCGAGATCGGTCCAAATCTTTCCTGAAGGTCCTCTTTCACTTACAGGTCGGTCTCACCATAGGTAAGAACCGTTCATGTGATCATTTGGAACTCTAATTGCTACTACTTAGCATTTTCTCCATGGAAAGTAGCATAAATGTTGGAAAGAAAGAAAAACCCATTATAAGTTTCCCAAGCCTTTGATAGATTCAGGAAGGAGGTGGAGATTGGGGATCGATAGCTTGTCTAAAAATCCTGAAAGTGTGGGATATGGAATCGATCCTTCAGTTTCAAGTAAATATTTTGCTACATGACTATCCAGCAGACGAATATTGACATTTTTTTTGTAAAAGATATTTCTTTCCATCCAATAAGGGCACTAAGCGATATTGATTGCTGTAATCTGAATTTTCGAATTTATGGATGTATCAGAAAAAGTTGAAATTTTTTAAATTTATTAATTCTATGTTCTTAACAGATATTAAAATAATTTATCGCTTATTACCTCTGCTTTAAATTGAGAGATTCATTTAAAGATTTATATCACATTTCGCATTCCATTATTCGAAATTACATCTCTTTTGTCATATAACTTCGATTTTATGGATTTGATAAATATTGATATTTTGATGAAAATGAGAAAAATAAGTAACTACAATAGTGAAACAATGCATCAGTTCTAATAGAAATTTGAAAGAAGCAAATCTATCTGTATTAACAAATTTGTTAATTTGGAATATTGATCATTACTTGATTAGATTCAAAATTTGAATCATTGGATTAAAATTCTCGAAGAAATTAATAAAAATTTGAAAAATAATTAGATCTATATTCGTTAAAGAATATAGATGACAATGTGTAGTGGAAGTGGTCGGCTAAGCGCGACCACTGACGACCACAATTTTGTGGATAATATCGGCCACAAGTTGCGAAAATGGTTGAAATCGACTTCAGTTAGTGGTCCAATTATGAGTTAGATTATGCGTTTTTATATTAATATAATTATAATTCACAACCTTCCACAAGCAACCACCGTTTTGTAGTTGTGGCGTGGTTCTGTTATGGTACGTGTGAGTTGAGCCATAGAGCTCTATTTTGTCGAAAGTTGAGCCATCATCAGGAGTCGTTAACCAAGACATTTTTTTTCTTACAGCCACCCAAGGTACCACTGTATATATATATATATATGTATAAATTGAGAAGCAAGACGTGAAGGAAACAATCAACCAAAAGAAATAAATGTTTTATAAACTTGGAAAATGGCGAAAGTTCAACCGTGTGGTTGGGATTCAGATATAGAATTTGTTTTAGAAGTACAAAAAAGACCATATCTATATCATATGAGATTAATACCGAAAATATACGATCATTTCTTTCTAATAACAAATCAACCACACTCGGCAAACGACCTCTATCGGCAAATCCATGAGAAGTAACTCAACTGCAATGTAGACAGGTTGCAGTGCAGTGCAACGCGAAGAGAAGGATGCAAATTTTTCTGTCTGCTTCGCTTTGCGTCGGGTTCAGTGTGTCACTGCCTTAAGACAAAAAAGCAATTTTATGCTATCGTTAATTATAAAGACGGAATATTTTTGAAGCATATCATCATCATAATTTGCTTATTATACATCCGATTATAAAGAAATCCATAAAATATAAATATTTCTTCTCCGAATGAGTACAATATAAATAAGAAAGCATACAATGTGATAAAATAGAATATAACAAAATCTGATATTTTATTATTTGGTATCCCCGCTCGTGCGTTCCCGTATCGTACGACTTTCCCGCTTTAAACGTCCATTTTCGGAAGTCCGAGCATTTTCCTATACATGCAATGTAAACTTTCCCTCTTCCTACGTTTTAATTATATAACTTTTTTATTATGACGTCATCAGAGTTTCCGGCTTCGTGTGTTTCCCCGTTCCGACTTTTCAGGCCGGTCCCCGAAAAGTTTCAAAATCGGGGTTTCACTGTAATTTTCGGGCCGGTCCCCGAAAAGTTTCAAAATTGGGGTTTCACTGTATTTACCATTTTATTAATATTCTTAATAAAATGTCGGGCCGGTCCCTGAAAAGTTTCAAAATCGGGGTTTCACTGTATTTACGTTGAAGTATCATATTTTACGATTCTGAAGCTAATGGTTATTGCTCGTATTAATTTTCTTACCCCTCCTATTCACTTGTAACCTTGACTCACCAGGCCTAACAACGCTTATCTCTTTACTAGAAAATAAAGCAAAAGGCGTGTTTGTTTTGACTTGAGGAAAAGATTTACAATTGTTGAAATATATTATATTTGTTTATATAATTTTGATAAGGAAGCGTCGAAATATATATATAATTGTTCGTAAGAAAACCAACAAAATAATCTAGAAAAATACTCTTTATTTACGTTAGAAGAAGGTACTTATCGGAAAATAAACTTTTATACATTCGGAAGATTTATAACTAACAAATTTCGCACAAAATTGAGGAATCAAGATACTCAGACGATCTCTTATCCCCACATAAACATTTTTTTATCTGAAGCGTGAATTTTTCTTCGTTTTTTAGGAAAATTTATAAGATTATTAATCAGAATGTCCGGCATTGCTCGTAATTTTTGGCACATAATATAATTTATAAGTATCAAACTGATACATCGTCATAATATCGGGCATCCCGACTAGTTTATTATAAATATATCATGATAATTTATTTATCACAGCACTTACAAATTTTTCCATTGGCTCTTTGTGTCCGGTTTTGACGCTAATGTCAAGATGACAACATTATCATTAAAGACTGGGTCTCAGGCGTAAAACGCGACGTAAATACATCGGCGTATAGACGCTGATGATGTCACTTCCTGCATATTGCTAGACGCTGTGGATGACTTTTCTTCAACTTTATGCGCTGCGCCAAGAGTACGTTGGCCATTCGTCCAATCAGAAGATTGTTTTATGTCGTAATTCAATATGGCGAGTAGAGTAGATTTTGATTTCTGCGACTGCAAAACCATGACATTCAATGAATTTATAAATGAAGCCGTCGATAAATAAAACAGTTCTTGAAATTCCATGCTGAATCAACTAACTTCAAATGGTGTCACAGTAATTAGCCAATAGTTAAACGACATTGTTTATTTACGTCGCGTCGTACACTTTCGGTCTGAACATCGATACGTTCGACGTTTAGTGCGCGACGCATTTACGTCAGCGTAGTCTACATGACGTCACGTTTTATTCCTGTGAGACCCAGCCTTTAATGTATGAAGTCGCGTGATGTTAAAATGACCTTACATACCTGCACATATTTGTGACGTCATTCATAATTACATCATATCGACATGTGCTGATGTTATCTTTTGGATCCTATGATTCAACGGAATTTTTTATAATTGGTGATGATTTTACTTATTTTTTTTTTAGTTTTACATTTGAAAAATCGAACAATTCATCTATGAGCAAGCGCAGATTTATTATCTCAATGATACTCTTGTATATCCGATGATATTTTTGATGCTGCAAGCCTGTTATAAAATTACTACTGTGGATCTTAATAGTCCACCTATCATTAAACCTTCTTATTAAAGAATATCCTTCTTAGTCATTTTCAACATTACTGGCCTAATTCTATTCTCAATTCACTGATGCCAAGATGCCATATTGATGTTTTTGTTTTTCGAACATGTTTGGGAATTTATCTAACTTGTAAGAAACTTATTATAGTATTTATTAAAAGCGGAACAATGACTCAAATTCTAACTCTATTTTTCACAGTGTCTTGTTCCTTGTTTATATGTAATTCTAATAAGACTTTCTTTCTAATAAAAAAAAATTAAATATAAAAAACATAAACTTGATACAAGCAATAACAACATTTGATGGCCTTGTTATTGGATCTATAAACAATATTCACGTAACCCACACATTACATTTATCTATTTTATAATACTGTTTAGATAAATCACAGAAACGAGTTTAATGCTATCCTATGGGAGTTTCGTATCCATTTTACCTAATCCTTGGATTGAACCATAGAATAATTCTGCTTTTCTAATAATTTTGCTGAAGTATCGGGAATCAATTCTCATCCCCTCCCACGTTTTATAGGGAATCAGATCCTAACTCATATTTTTTATTTTGTTGGCTGACTCAATGATAGTTATGTAAAGTTATAAATCTTAATGAGTGGCACACCAGAGTCGTCAGATGACGGAAGGATTCAACGAATGGATCAGATTCATTTCTGAAAAAGTCTAGAAATATGAAATCCAGATAGCAATTAAATATTTTACCTGGCGGCCATCTTCAGATTTTAATAAATATCCAGTCAGAAAGTATTTAAATTATCAGCATGGGAAAAAAAGCAAAATCTTATTTATCATAGTAATTTATAAATAAAATTAAATATTGAGATTCATTTTAATAATTGATTTATCGTTTTTAGTTGCTCGCAATCGGTATTCTTTTTTTAAATAATTTTCCAAATGACGTTTATTACTGAAAAATTTATTTAATATTTGATGAAGAAATTTATTATTCAGAAAACTTGGAATATAATAAATTATCAATGAATCATAGTATATAACTATTTTTTGTTATTTTTTTCGTTCTGTATTTTAATTAAATTGAGCACTATGGGATTCAATTGACAATACATGTACTGCAATTGTAATGTTTCAAATTGTTTGATTTTTAAATTGATGTTTAGCTAATTGTGATGAAAATTAACGATAATAGTGACGCTAATTAAATGTAACGCTTCAGTTATTTGTCAATTTGATTGATTCCATAAAAATATGGAACAAAAAAGAAAATTATTTTGTTTTAATTTTCTTTTATAATATTTATTCATTTAAATATTATTCTTGGAATCATGATTATCAAGTTTTATATTGAATTATGGGGAAAAGAGAAAATACTAAGGGCAAAACTAATATTACCGGTTCAATAGGTAAAAATTTATGGTAACTACCCCGTTATTTCATCTAGTCCATGGGTAGCGAATATTTCTAAGAATGAATACCAAAATTGGTTAAATTTTTGTAAAAACTACCGCTTGCGTGCCGATTCGAATTTTAATTATTCAATAGGAACAGATTTTCGATTAACCGGATTAGTTAAGAGATACGAGATTCCCCGGATAATCTGCAAAATACTCAAAAAATCGAAATTATGGATAATATGAATTTAATATCTTAAAAAATAAATAAATTGCATACATTCATACATTCATATATTCAAATTCTCTATGATTCATTGAAAAATGGAAACAAGAAATTTGTTTATTTCCAGCAAGCAATTATTTTCAATATTTGTAATTTTGATTTGATTCTAATTATGATTACCGATTATCTATGATATATAATAAAGAAATATTGTTAAACAAGAACTATTGTTTAACAAACAATATTATTATTATTAATCCATTCCCGGATTATCGGGATATATATCAATTCCAAGTTTTACATGCAGAAAAAAATTTCCAGCGTGCCATTTTGGACACGCACAATAGATTCGCCGTCCCTGATTGCAGTCCATTGCTTATATAGTATTTGTAATATCTGCCTGTCATACGTGAGAAAATTCTGTGATATCATAAAAACAAATTTATTGCCAATATTGAAATTTCATGATATATTGTTGTTCACATATTTAAATTTGACTTTAAAAAGAACTCCAAAGAAATACTTTTTGTAGTGCTTTTAAAAAGCAATCGTTTTATTATAAAAAGTATTATTAAAACTAAATACTGATACATTACAAAATATATATGCTTATAATAAGAGCAAATATTTCTGTGAATGCGTAGGCCCTATGTTCTTTCATCAAAATGTTTTTTTGCGAGCACGAAATTGAAAATTGATAATTTTCTTCAATATCATTATCTTATAATAAGATAACGATATAGGCTACTTAATCTTTAAACCAAAGGCTAAAATATGACTGTGTCGCATGGCTCATGCATAGACATAAATGCTTCTATAGATATAAAAGCGTAAGATTTGATATAATTATAATCATCATTTAGAAGAATGGTTCTTTTGGTTATTTATATTTGGTTATAGAATTATATTTGAAATATATATAAGATCTACAGTTCATTTTGTATAGGCCTATAGTTTACAAATTAATTAGAAATATTCCACGTTAAATTTTCAATATTTTTTAATATAAATTAAAAAAAAACGGATTATTAAATTCAATTTTAGAATGTAATCAATAATTGCATCATTCATTTCTATCAATAAGTTAAAGTAAATTCAATGAGCGATAGAGATTTCCTGTAGAATTTAAAAATTAATGATATATGGATCTCGCAAGCTAAGAATTATAAACTTTAGAATTATAATGACGGTTATTTGAATTTATACTGTCTTTCATTTTGGAAGAAATTTCAAAAAGAAAGAGTAATGTTTCAGATACAAAATAATTTAATAATAAAAATTTTCTGTAAGTAACATACCGATGGTAAAACATGCACACTTAAAGATTAAACTATATTTCTTATAGAATTTGACACTTAAGAATACTGATGTCCTAAGATGCGAATTGCTATTGACAAATTTATAATTTAGTTTGAATCCATATTTTGTTTGTTCTAAAGGCGTTAGCATTCGGACGATAATGCCAATAATAATAGATATATAATTTAAAATAAATTTTTGACATTTAAATTATTTATTAGATTTTTGGCTTACAGATTTATTGTAATTTCCTTATACTATTATACTTAATGGGTAATTCTTTATATAAGGCATTTGTTTATAGTTAAATGAGAAATTGAACTTTAGCTAAACCTATCATTCTTAGCTGTTAGAAAAAAGAATTGGCTTAGAGTACTAAAAATTCGATATTTTTTTATTATTTTATTCTTTTTCACTACAATGACCATTTTTGTTTCTTGAAATTTCAAAAATACACATTAGTCTATTTCTTGTTTAAATGTACAATATATATAACACTGTCGTGTTGCTCACAAATCAAGTTTATTTGTTTTGTGAGTAAAATGAACCATCAATTTGCTGAAATGTCATCTTTAAAGCGATCAGAATGGTCATATTCAAAATTTTTTTGAATCTTTTATTTTGAAGCTTTTGTTCTGAAAATGTTTTTATGAGAATAATAAAATAGCATCTATGTAATAGGGAAAATTTTCAAGGAGATCGAAAAGCATATTTCGTTATTTTTCAAATTTTTTTTTTATAAAAAATACTTTGGTGTTTCTAAGGTTTTGGAAACTGATATGAGTAAACTGTTCTTAAAGAACTCACTTTTTATAATTATATCTATAATTATTTTCTATGACAAATAAGTTTTTGAAGATAATAATATGTTAATTATTATCAGCTTTTCGCGACTTTGTTTAAACTTTAGCACAACTTTTAATTTTGCTTTTCTCATGTTACAAATTAATAAAATTAAAATTTATTTGGACAAAAATCTCAAGAAATACTATTTTTTCCTCTAAATTTTAACATTTTCTTTCTTTGTGTTTTCTAATATTCAAAATAATGTAATTGCTATTACTTATTAAAAAGAAAATAAAATTTATCATAAAAGGATGATTTGTACCACTGATTTGATTTAAAAAAATATTTAATAATTAATTAGTGATTATAAATTAAATTATTTATCGAATTTTTTTTGTTTTAATTTAGAAAGTGGACTCGTTTCTCGCAATTCTTTTTGCCATCGATACGACAATCTGTGCCTTAAATGTGAGAGTTTTTTCCCTCAAATTTTCTTTCATGATTTATAAATTTCATTAATTTTTAAATTTGCCAATAGATCTACAGTATTTTATGCGTGATATCTCAGTATCAAGAATATCAAGCAGGTAGAGGTAGAGCAGGACAATGTAACATAACTCAGGTAAGGAAATTACAAAACTAACAATATACTGAAAATAAATTGAAACTATATATATTTTTAATTTATATAGAAATATTCGATATTTAATTCTAATCGATTTAGAAAAAATTCTATTAAAAGAAAAAAACTATAATCATCGTTCGAAAATTTTTTGATATAAAATTACAAAACATATTACAACTTGTACATTTAATACATCACAAAATGCTTTATATATAAATATAGGAAATTTAATCTTTTAATCTATTTTTAGCATTTTTCAACTCTCATTGCATGTGATTTAATCAGTGAAAGGATTAACGGATTAGAACTATCGTAAAGAATAAGTAAATTAATGAATAAACTAATAATGACATAAGATTAGCATTAATTCAATCAATTATCCTTTTAGGACAAGATACTTTTTCAGACAGAGGCGCAATCACGTCTCAATTTTAAAACAAAAACAAGGAAAAAGAATAAAAATAAAAAAATACTCTAATAAAATAAATCGAAAAATAAACTATCATCTACAATGCATTTCGTAGAATTATTAATTTTCTAGATAAAATTTAAATTTGAGCAATCAAACTAAAATCTGCGAAAAGAGAAGTTTGCATAAGTTTATATTACAATATTAGTTATTAATGAACAGACAATAAAACAATTAATTATATGAAAATTAAAGAAAGACATACAGGAATAATTATATTTATTTTATTTCAAAATATTTATTAAATTATATTTTGCATACATCTAACATTAATTAAAAGTTTTTACTGCTTACGGCATATTTCATTAATGAAATTAAACAAACAACTTAATAGCGGACTATGCTAGTTCTTTCTTCATGTAGACTTCTCATAACGTAGAAATTATCTTATATTATTTTAACTATTCGTTTATAAATTATGTTATACCTTAACCATTACTTTTCAAATACAAATTCACATTTATTTAATTACGCATATTTATTTTAATTAAATTTAAAAGCTTTTTTGAAATTCATTTAAAAGAAACAATTAATTTTTAAATATTTATAAATTTAATGATTTACAGTATTTTATTTTTTAAATTTTCTATTTAGCAACCAGTTGTGCAGTATTACACAACGCCAATTTGTGATCCAAGGCCAAAAGTTTCCATTAAAGTAACAGAGAATAATTCAAATTCTGCTGTCCAGATGGTGCCATCTTCTAATCATCAAGTATTGATCATCAATAAAGAAATAGAAGAACCGGATTCTGGATTGTGGGTGAGCAAGGAAGAAGCGAATGCGACACGCATGATGCCAGTCGGTGACGCCCCTTGGTGTCACGAAAAAGAATTATCTGATAACGAGCCTGGAGCATCCTCCATGCTTTGCAATGAAGTCGAACCCCTCCTTAAGATCAACAAAGGCAACAGGCTACTATTTCAAAGTATTTTATTTATTTATTTTTAATTTATTATCAGAATCTGATTATTGATTAAAAAATTGAAATGTCAAAATCGAGGAAATTCGTGAGGTTAGCATCAGGATATAAAATTCTGTTTTGTTAAAATTTTGAATATTTGTTTCAGTAATTATATTATTTTTCTTAAATCCATTTGTATTATATTTCCTTACGTTTTTAAAGAATAAATTAACACATCATATAATTAAATATTAAAATTATATGTCTTCTATTTTTGAAATTATTAAAGATACGGAATTAAAGCATATATCAGCATATCAATTTTAAAATTAACTTCTTTGTTGAATATCATAAAAATCTATGAAATAGTTCTATAGTTATTACAAGGATATTCCAAAAGTTTGAACTTACGCCATTTTTAAATGGTTGAAAGTAAAGTTCTAATACATTTTCATTGAAGTTATGTTGAATGATTTGACTTTCTTGCTATATACCCTAAGAGTTCAATAATTAATTCAAGATATATTAAGAGAGAATCTCAGAAGTTTAAAAGTCCGCTATTTTTAAAAGGAAGATCAAATCATAAGGCATCAAAGTTACCTTTAATAACAGAATATTTCAACTGAATTTTACGAAAATGTTCTAATTCGTTCAAAGTTATTAGCGGGAACTTACAAAATCAGCAGAGAGTATGGTAATTTTATCAATCTCATTTTCCTTCTGAAAGTAGGTGTGAAATAATTTTAAATTTATGATAGTGTTTCGCATTTTTTTACAATATAGATTATAACATTTATAACATATTTTTTTACTTATTAAAAATTAAAATAGAATATGTTTTCAATATTTTACTAATATTAATATTATATTATGTAAATAATACATATTACATAGGAAATTGTATAAAAGATGCTCGATATATTTTGAGAAACTTATTTTAAATGTGAGTTATGGAAAATTTCGAATTGAGACAAACATATCAAAGTACAGTAATATCCCGAAGTTATGTGATAGGTGGGACGACGAAAATCGCGTAAGACGAATTCGCGTAAGTCGGGGTACAATAAATAGGTGGATTGATGAAAATCGCGTAAGTTGGGGTACAACTTTGCACATAAATACATATAAATTTTGTTTAATTGGGACCAAGGACTAACAAAAACACTAGTTTAGAAGAAAAATATTTAATAACATCGAGGACTAACAAAAATACTAGTTTAGAAGAAAAATATTTAGTTCTTTATCATATTAATACAAAATATTAAAAAAATAAATGAGTTACGTAAAATATTCACTTTTACTTAATTAGCACACCATAATTTCAGCATTGTTTCCATCTCAGCAATAATACTATGATGTTTACAAATTATATTTGAGTTCAAGGATTGAGCATTTTTCACCGTATCGAAAATTCTTTCATTATCTTTTATGATTGTTCTTACTGTGGATTCTGGCAGTTCAAACTTTTCTTTGCCAATTCAAATTTTCATCCTGTTATCAAAATCCTTGATAATGTTAAGTTTACATTCCAATGATATCGTAATCCTTTTCTTACTAAGTGCAGGAAAATCAGATTTACTTCGTTTGGACGAAATAGTTTTTTTTGAGTTTAGAAAACGTATAACAAAACAATCTTAACTTTCGTCGATCGTAGTATAGTAATCGCGCACATAGAATTCGCACGAAACGTGCGCAATGCGTATCACAGCGAGATAGCGTGCAGCAATGTTACCAAACGAAAAAATCAAGAACCGCGTAATTCCGAGTTCGCGTAAGTCGGGGTAGCGTAAGTTGGGGTATTACTGTATAATATTTTTTCTTCGTAAAAATCACGATTACATGAATTTTATCTGAGAAACAAAAAATAAGTAAAATTTTTAATAAATGAGGAAAAATAGGAGATAAAAGAGAAACGATAATGATTTATTTAGGATAGGAAAAAGGAAAAAATTTTGTTGAGATAATTTATTAATTTTGCATTTGTTATATTAATATTTTGTGGAAACATTCTCAAAATGAAGAGAAAATAAAAATTTAATTATACGAATATTTTATATTAATTTAGTAGTTCTATCAATCAGATTTTCTAATTATCAGAAAATGAATCACAATTTTAAATAATTCTAATAAGGTATTTTATTGATATATGCATAAAAATAATTGAATTTTAGATTTGTCAATAAACCATATACTGTATTTTCTTTTAATCCAATTTAAATTTATTTATTTATATATTAAGGAAAAACTAAAAATATAAGAGATTTGAATTTACTGTATTTATTTATTGTAATAATATAAATTTAATTGATTTTTTATTTTAGTTTTAGTATATTATAATATCCATCCGATAAACATTATATGAATTCATTATTTTTCATGAACAATAATGACCCTGCAAAAAGAAACACAGAAACCTATTGAAAGAACCTCAACAAAAGGAAAGTAGAAGGACACCAATAACAGCCGTCAAAGGTGTTAGGGAAACATCAAAACCAATCTCAACATAAAAACACCAATAACAGAAAGAATCACGAAAACTAAGCTGAACATAATACTACCAACTGTCTACTATACTTCACAACTTAATAGAAAATCCCAATTGCTTAATGTATCCTATTGAAAGACTAATAAACAAAATGTGCGAACTGTAAGAGAACGGTAGACATTATGGGTAATAGGAGAGTCTGAGACAAAAAATCACACAATCACTTGAAGCAGGATAAAAACACTAATTTATTATTAGATATATATATAATATGCACTACATATACTAATAATACAATTGCTTTCCGGAAACGCTTTCGGCCTATTACGGCCCTTCTCAGCCAGTAATCTCAAGTGGTTACCAGCTGAGGCAGCAGAACTCAGTTGTTTATAGTTATGGAGAGTCTGAGAGTTGCAATAGAAGGAAAAGACAAGTTAGAAACAACGAGTACCAATCATCTAATCCTGACAGCTATGGCCATAGCAGAGGCCTGGATAATGGTCAAAAGGAAGTATATATAGGTGCCACAACAAGAAATCTAGAAGATAGACTTTTTGAATATAAGAGAGACCTTAAGAAAGAGGACCTTTCTACTGCTTTAGCCAAAAGGGTATATGAGAGTAATTTAAAAGTAGATTGGGAGAATACTAAAGTAATTAAGCAAATTTTCGATGTGAAAGAGTTAAGGGTTGTGGAAGAATTGCAAATTTTTAAAGGCAGCAGGCAAGGCAAAGTTATAAATGATAAACGGACACTGTCTCTAATGCCTGGAAGCATGCTTTAAGGAGTCTCAGTTCTAACGATGTTAACTAGTAGAATTTAAATTCGTAATGAATGTTTTAATGTTTGGTTAAATACTGTTAATATTTAGTTGTTTACGTATTTAGACTTAATTTTTATGTAGGCCAAGGTTCCTAACTGTATTTTTAAAATATTTTAATATCTGTTTAAAGTATTTATTTAAATTATTTATAGAAAATATTTAAAAATCTGTTTAAATCCTGATGTCTATTTAATTTAAAAATATGTTCTTTGTTCTAGAATAGAACATTTATGTTTAACTGTAATTTGTTATTCTTTATCATACTGTGTGAGCTGAAGATGGCATTATTTTGCTGAAAACGTTACTCGTAAATAAAGTGTTTTATGTATTTTAGGACTGCTTATTAGTGCTGTATAGTCTTTGATAATTATATAGGCAGTCCTTGACTTATAATTACTTGTACTTATGATGGTACCGTAATCAGTAAATTCTGTTTTGGTTAATACAATTCCAAGGGTTTGAGTTCCTTCCCATTGATCTAATATATGCATTTTTTTTTTTTTTTTGTGATTGGTTTTTATAGTTTTGTTTTTTTTTTTTTTTGTTAAAATAATATATTGTATCTTAAAAACATTAACATTAAAACATCCATAAATTTTGAACATTTATGACTTACGACCATTCTGACTTATGACGGCAGAGTTCAAAACTGAACCCCATCATAAGTCAAGGACTACCTATATTTTGTCAGAATCTTTCTCCTGATTTTAAATTATATTAATTATATTACAATTATAATTTGTTCATTTTTAACTTTTTATGAAGTTTAATTAATAATTTTTTATACTTGATAAATTTAATATAAGCAAAAAAATGCACCCAAAAAACAAAGCTCTAAACAGGAGTTTTTAATCCTGTTTACACTCACAAAAAATTAATTAAGCTCCTGTTACACTTTTTGTGAGTGTAACAGGATGGATTTAAAGTTCTTCAATATAAGCAATATAATAACTTATTAAATTTGATTATTTAATAAGTTATTTTTCATCAGCAAACTCTGGATCATAATTTAAATCATTGTTATAATGTTAGTTTTATTCAAAATGATACATCTTCATAATGTTATAAAAAATAAATATAAATAAATAAACATAGTCTTAGTGAAAAATTTATAAGCCCCTGTATTGCAGCCTTACGAATTTCTTTCATATTTTATATTAGGTTATGAAGGTGATAGTAGTGAATCAGACAGTGATTGTGATTGGCTCAACATACTTGATACAAAAAGACCTCTGTTGCCAGGATTTTGGCTGATTATGGAAATTCTTAAAGATAAAGTGTGCTTATATTTTCATATTAGGTAAGTCAATGAAATTAAATAAAAGTAAACAATAAGCCAAATAAGTAAGATAAATTGTTTATTCAAAAACATTTTTGGCTATCCACATAGCCTGCCTCAGTTGAAATACAGACCAAAGAAGCTTCTCCCCATCTTTCCTCATTGGGCTGAAACGGGGAACCAATCAGCAACCAGTTCCTAACATCAACAAAACTGCAGGTGGAAGATTATCCTTCCATACAAATTTATGAGAAAACACCCGACAAACCATTTTTAAAAACATTATTACCATTATTATCACCAAAGACCAATATTTTAGATACAAATAATAATAATAATAATAATAATAATACAAAACAGTTACAATACTGCATATATATAAACAATACTCTTCCAATTAACTGGAATTACTTTATAATTCAGAATAACTGGAATTAATTTATAATTAAACATTGATAATTAATTTAATTACCAATATTTTATCTTAGATGTGATATCTGAAAGATTTTTTGATGTCCCATATTCATTTCTTTATTATATCTTAGATAATTTGAAATCAAAATTCAAATCAAATTAAAATTACAAATATTACAATAATTTCTTTCTGTAAATAAACATTTTTTTTTTTTTCTTTTTCAATAAATAATAGAACACTTGAATATATGTATGTATGCAATTTATTAATTTTTTAATATTAAATGAATATTGTTTATAATTTGAATTTTTTGAGTATTTTGCAGATTATCCAGAGAATTAGTTTTCTGAGGAAATTATTTTCCTGACTACCCAGTTAATTGGGAATCTATTGTATAATGTTCCAACAAATTTTAATTATTATTCCAACACAGTATTTATAATCTTATTATTTACATTCACTATCTTCTTTAATAAGTTATGGAATAATTGATCAGCTCTATTAATTGAAAAATAAATAAATTTTAGCTTTATTCTGAAAGACTTTCAGCTTAATTAAGCAATCATCAGCAGTTCTTTACATAAACAAGAATGAATCATTAAAATATGTTTAAATTTAAAATTCGAATTACATATAGAAAACAATTAAATTATAATATATATATACAATATTCTGTACTATGTAGTATCAATTAATTTCTTAGATATTTTATACCTGATTATTCTTTTGTTGTTAAGGGACTTTAATCATTATTATAATTATTCATAATTAGCATTATTTGCACATCTGAAAACCATGGCGCTGGGATCTGTTCAGGAATATTATCATTTATACATGCATTTTTTGGGAATAGTTTATGGATTTCTATTGTTTTGCCCATTTGATTTCTACAGACCTTACCGTTCTCACAATTTTCGCCTCATCCCAGTTGATCATGACATTATTACTATACACGGTTTTTACAAGCGCTGTTTTAAACTCCCCCATTTCTATATTCTTCTTGTGTTTTGCTAGTCTGAATTTAAGCAATCGTGTTGTGCTTCCTACATAAACTTCTTCTCTGTTTGTATCAAAGTTATACAGTGGGATGATATAGATCCCGGCTTTTGTTTGTGGCTGTGGTCGCAGTTTATTATTTTTAATTATATTGTACATTGTAGTTCTCACATACGGGAGTTTTTTATCATTCTTTATTTAATACTTTTCTTATTGGTTAATTATATTGTACATTGTAGTTCTCACATACGGGAGTTTTTTATCATTCTTTATTTAAAGAATGATAAAAAACTCCCGTATGTGAAACCAATATAAATATTCCAAGGCATATTAATAATTTACAGGTCTTAAATATGTTGTATTCTTTTGTTCCATCAGCAGTTGTGTATCATTGTTTGTAATACTACGATCATTACTGTTGTTTTTTCTTTTCTCTCCTCTTTTCTTATCTTATTCTTCTTTTCTTTTCCTGGGTGTTTTAGGTGGCCTAACGCAGTTATTGATTCATGGTGTAGTCAGTAGATACAGCCCATGTTCTAATTGGCTTTTTTGATCAATTGCCTGTTTATATTTGGGACAATTGTTTTAGAGTTTGTCTATGCTAGTATTTTTCATTTTCCTTTATGCAGTGGTAATTCTTCTTGGTAGTATGCCATAACTAGGACCCATATCGCTGAAAAAAGGAGGTCCTGATTGTTGAGAGGAAGAAATAACCCACCATATTGCTTTGACTAAAGAGGAAAGCCTGGCTTTGCCTTGGATCAATTGGCAGGTTAATGGGCTAGTGGCCACTTGCTTATTGACCATTAACCAGCCAATTGACATAAGGCCAAGGCTTCTCATTAGGCTTTATGCTCTAAGAATACCCATTTGTTGATGGATAGTCTGGAGTCAAGCACCAGTTTATCCAGATTGGTACTTCTCCCTCCTGGTTTATCTGGCATCATACAATCCCCTACTACATTTGGCATCACAATGATTTTTCATTACATCTGATATCTCCTTGTTGGACTCCATGCTGAGTGAGGGGTAAATGACTGAGCCTTTTCTTTTTTCTCATGAATCACTTAACCTCAAATCAAACCTGTCAAACCATAAAACAAATTCATACAGAAATGTCAGCTTCCCAAGCCTTGATCCTAATATTTTTGCATAAAAATTCCTCTACACTATCTTTCCATGTTATGCATTCAGACAAGAAACCTCTTGCCCATGTGTCTTTTTTCCTTATAGATAAAAGAATAAAAAGATTAGCTGGAACAGTTAAGGACAATAGAAAGAAAAAAAATATAAGCTCTTTAGAAGACATATTCCCTGCACTATGCAGCCATATATATTTAACCATTGTTGCAGCCATATATGTGCTTCCTAAATGTTTCGGAAAAATTTCTGAGATGTTTAGGAGCATTAAGGAGTTCAAATCAGGTGAATCAGCAGAAAATGAGGTAAATCAAGCTCTTATATTTATGGTGTGTAAAGACAATCAGTTATGCCATTGAGTATTTGTATTGTGAAGGTTTTCAACATTTTGTAAAGAAAATAGCATCTTCGTACAAAATTCCTTCTCAACCAACAATTAAAAGATTAATTTCCAATAAATATAATAATATGGTATCCATAGTCAAACAACAGCTCAAACAGAAATTTTGCTTATTGACAACTGATTTATGGACAAACATCCAGAAGAGGAGGTTACATTAGCTTGACTATCCATCTTTATAGATGAGAAAATAATTTATGCAATGTAGCATTGGATGTTTTTATATTGAAAGAACGGTATATTAGTGAGTATCTAACTAATAAGCTAAAGCAGTTGATAGAATACTAGGAAATAGATGATGAATATGTCAATGCAGCTGTTACTGACAATGCACCAAAAAAAAAAACCATCGATGTTAGAAAACATTAATGCTACCCTTCAATGGTTTTTATCGATGTTAAACATTGATGTTCAACACTAGTAAGGATCATTAGACCAATTTGGAATAATAATAGGGGAGGATGTTGGTTTCCAGTATATTGTGGTACAATATTTATTACTGTTTGCTAGCACTTTCACATCTAAGAAATTTATTTCTTGTTCATTTATTTCTGTTATTTCAAGTGTCAAGCCATATTCTTCATTAGTAAAGTTTTTGACTAAATCTTCTGTTTTATCTGTCTGTTTCCATATTATAATAATTTCATCCACATAATGGCTGAATAAACTAAAGTTATTCATAACAGACGATAGAATCTGTTCTTCTAATTCTTAATTTATAATAATTATGTATATATTATAAATTAATTTTTATTCTAAATTATAAAAAATACTTAAAAATGAGTGCGTGCATGAAATATATTTAAAATCGTAAGTGTGAATTTTTCGAACTTCAATGTAGTTCTGTTAACCATTGTCCATAACGGATATCTGATGATGATATTTATAATATCAAAAATATTACTAAATTAAAGTTTTTAGTGTATTTTTAATACTGCTGAGTGTGCTAGTTAATTATTATAATTCATTTATATAGTCATAAAGCAGGTAAAAATAAAATTGACAAGGTTATTGATGTGCAGAGTCGGCACTAAATATGGAACTGTTTAGGAACTACAAGAAGTATAAGAGCAAATTAATAAGAGCAGAAGAAACTTTAGAATTTCTCAAACAGTGTAAGTTGAATAGTGTTTACCTATGACAGTCTACCAGATTAAACTTCCAATCAAATCCAAAAAAAGTAATAAAGAACATGAAAAGAATTTGTTTATTAACAGCAATAGCAGATGCAAAGAGATGTTTCTTTGGATTAAAGTCAAAATTTATTAGAATTAAAGAACAAATAGAAACTAATCAAACCCAATTAAACTTAGAAGTAATGCATAGATTTAATATTGGAATGGATAACTATAAAAAAACTCTGAGGCATAAGTATATCAAGAAACTTAAATGGTTATTCAAAAAGCAATTAGGCTTACATAGTAATAAGAAAAGAGTTCGTTCCCTAGAAGAAGTCATAATGATTATAGGAGAAATAGAATTGGCACAATTTGCTAAAGATATAATACAGAAAGATCTATCTTATGCCCTAAGTGTAGTGCAAACTATTTTAGATGATATTCCTATCTATGAAAGACTTTTAAAACCATTTGATGATCTACAAAAAGAACAATGGAGATGGAGGTTAATAGATGACAACTATAGAATAAATAGAACTAAATGCTTAAGAGAAAATAACAGTAAAGAAGATTGTTTAAATGTTAAAAATTTAAAAACATGGATGGAAGAAAAGAAAATAATGATCATAAGAGATGATAAATCCAGAAAACTGATTATGCTTGAAAGAAAATATTATGATAGATTTATAGAACAATTTATAATAGAATTGCAAGCAGAGCCTTACAAAAAGATCCAACAACAACTTTAGCATCTAAAGTAAATGCCCTTTATAAAAGAGTGAACTTAACTATGTTCATAAATAAGAAACAGTTTAAGAATCCTGCATGCCCAAGAATCTTTGCATATGTCAAGACACATAAACATCCACCAGCAGCTAGACCAATAGTAGAAAGAAGGCACTCCCTCAACCTTTAATATTGAAACAAGCCTTGCAGAATGGTGCAAGAATAAAATAAAAGGTTAGATACACTGTACAATCTTCATAAGAATTTTTGACTAAAATACTTAATCATGAGTGTCATGAGGGCGAGATAATGGCAGCATTAGATTTTCAAAAAATGTACCCCTCATTGCACCTAGCACTCACTTGCCTACTCTTGTACTGGTTCCTCCTGAAACATACCCATGGGGATGAACAGAATCCAAAATTACATAGAGATTTGACATATCTGATCTGCCATTTCTTTACTTTTAAAGAATGATTCTATAAACAAGTTTGGGATGTACCTGTAGGGAGCTCCATGATAGGGGTACTTGCAGAAATAGTAGTAAGAGAATTAGAAGAACAGATTCTACCATCTTTTACAAATAGCTTCAGTTTATTCAGCCGTTATGTGGATGACATTATTATTAATATGGAAACAGACAGATAGAACAGAAGATTTAGTCAAAAACTTTACTAATGAAGAATACGGCTTGACACTTAAAATAACAGAAATAAGTGAACAAGAAATAAATTTCTTAGACATAAAAGTGCTAGCAAATGATAATAAATATTACACCACAATATACTGGATGCCAACATCCTCCCCTATTATTATTCCAAAGTGGTCTAATGATCCTTACTCATACAAAGTAGCAGCATTTAATGCTTATTTTAGATGTTTGACACATTGCAGTCAACAAAGATTTAAAGAGGACGAAGTAAGGAAGATAAAACAATGTGGCAAAAAACATGGTTATTCAGACAGTTTTATGGAGAAAATTTATTTAAAACAACCATACAAAATAGAAAACGTAACTATAGGGCGGCAACAACCAACGGAAATTAGAGTAGAATCAGAAGTAACGAACCAACAGCAATATGTGGCAATATCATATAATTTACACAATAATAGACAAGTTAGAAGAATCTTAAAGAAAACTAATTATAAAAAAGCATATAAAAGAGTGCCTACAAGTATATAGTATATTGAGAAACGATAAAGACAAATACGATGACCGATTCAAATCAGGCATATACAGAATTCCACTTGCTGATGTAAACACTAGACAAAATAAATCCTACATAGGTGCAACTGGGAGAAATCTTAAAGACAGAATTAAAGAACATAAAGATGACATCAAAAACAGTAACTTAACAATAGCAATAGCAACCTGTGCATATGAAAATAATGTGGAGATACAACAGGATAGAGCAAAAATTATAAAAAAAATCTAGATAACAAAGAAGACCTATGGATAGCAGAAATGATAGAAATTGTGAAAAGTGAGAAAGAAAACATTATAAATAACAAAAATAGCCAAAGTATTTCAGTGGTATGGAAATACACGATTACGTTTTACATAACGAAAGGCTTAATTTATAATAATTATGTATATTTTATAAATTAATTTATATTCTAAATTATAAAAAATACTTAAAAATGAGCGCATATATGAAATATATTTAAAATCGTAAGTGTGAATTTTTCGAACTTCAATGTAGTTCTGTTAACCATTGTCCATAACGGATATCTGATGATGATATTTATAATATCAAAAATGTTACTAAATAAAAGTTTTTAATGTATTTTTAATATTGCTGAGTGTGCTAGTTAATTATTATAATTCATTGATATGCCAAGTGCTCTGAACAAGCTGTATTTGCAAGATAATGGAACACATGATAAATGCCAACCTTATGTTCTATCTCAAAAATCATAAAATAATCTCTCTATCAAAATGGACTTAGAGCAGGCCATTCTACTTTATGTATCCTCCTGCTATTGGACATCTCTCTCAATCAAGATTTTGTAAAATGTGAACACTTGGTATCTATTTTTTTCTATATCAAAAAGGGTGTATGATTAGATTTGATGCCATGGAGTGTCTTTGTTTTGAGTTTTATACAACATTGGTTTTCATAGCAATCTGCCGATATTCATACAAAACAGTAAAAGGGCATTCCATGTTTGCTTTGAGGATTTTATCTAATACAGTGGTGCCTCGCAATTCGACGTCCTGAAATTCATCGGTCTCGCAATTCGACATTTGAGTTTTGCAGGTTGGCGCATGCATGTGCAGGGAATTGTGTGATGTCATTTACTATTTGGCAGTTCTTTTTGGGCTACTTTGGTGTTTGCCTGTGTTGTTTGCATTAATTTTCAATTCTACGTTTTTCAGAAAATAAAACATTTGTAAAACAATCACTAAGCACTTCAAGCAGGAAAAGAAACAATGTTCTCATTCTACAAATGAGAACGTTGTTTCTAAAGTGCTTAGTGATTGTTTTATAAAAATGGAGAAGTGTAGTGATTTAATAGATTATAAAACATTTGTAATTATTATTATTTTTTTGAGTGAAATGTAAGGATGGGTTCAGAAAGAACTGACCAGAGGAATAATTCCGAAAAGAAGAACACTCAATTGAGCAAAGAGACAAAGAAAAAAATTGTAGATAAAGTGCAGAAAGATAGAACAATTAAAACTAACTCATATGGCATTCCTAGAACAACTGTGGCAACATTTTGCAACAGAGAGAGAGAAGATTATGGGTGCTAGGGCGTCTGCTGGAAGACTTCATTCTAACATCCAAGGGCTAATAAATTGTGTTGTGTATAAAATAGTCATTCCAATATAAGGGCTAATAAATTGTGTTAGTATAAAATAGTGTATTTTGTAATTTAGTAATAAATTGTGTGATGTGTATAAAATAGTGTATTTTGTAATTTAGTTTGTTAGGTGTCTGCTGGAAGACTTCATTCCAACATCCAATAATAAATTGTGTAGTCTGCTGGAAGACTTCATTCCAACATCTAAGGGCTAATAAATTATGTGTGAATAGTGTATTTTGTAATTTAGTGTGTTATACAATAGTAAAACACATAATAGTGTATTTTATAATTTAGTGTGTTATACAATAGTAAAACACATATCTTCAATCCAACATCCAAGGGCTAATAAATTATGTGTTGTGTATAAAATAGTATTCCAACATTTAAGGGCTAATAAATTGTGTTTTGTGTATAAAATAGCATCATTCCAACAACCAAGGGCTAATAAATTGTGTGTGTTGTATATAAATTAGTGAATTTTGTTAGTGTGCTATACAATAGTAAAACACATATAATAAAGTAAATAATATGTATATATCTCTCACTTCACCCGTTACGGGAATTGGAGTAAATAATATAGTGTATCTCTTTCATCTCACTCATTAGGGGAGTGGGATATAATATAGTGTATCCCTCTCCCCTCATCCGTTAGGAGAGTGAGATGAGGACCGATAACGAATTAATCTATTTTACATAGTCTTCTTATATGGGAAATGCCTGCAATTCGACAGTTAAATAATATATTGTATCTCTCTCACTCACTAGTTAGGGGAGTGAGATGGGGGTCCAACAACGAATTAATCTATTTTACATAATCTTATATGGGAAATATTGTCCCGCAAGTCGACAATTAATCTATTTTACATAGTCTTATATGGGAAATGTTGTCCCGCAATTCAACAGTTTCTCAATTTCACATTACTTCGGCAACGGATTAGTGTCGAATTGCAAGGCACCACTGTATTTTTACCTAAGTTCAAGAGGTATCACAAGTGAATATTTTAAGTGTGACCCTATTTATCTTGCCTGGACAGACTACACTCCTACCGGGCGTGTCCCTCGGGTGGTAGATGAAGGAACCCTAATGGGCTGCTCTAAATAAAGAATAAGGAGACTGGACCAAAGGTACAGGAGAGGAGTGACAAGCTGGCTGTACTATTTGCCTTCAACTTCCATGAGCAACACAACACAGGATAAAGCAAATTCTACCATATATGGGGGAGCTGATGTGCCAGCCCTACATCCACATAGGACTGGTGAAAAATCTGCTATGCAGTCATCGAAACATATCCATCATCTGACAACTATTAATATTAGATCACTCTACAAACCAGGAAAACTTTGTATTCTACAGAAAAGTTTAAATCCAATGGGACATTGTGGCATCTCTGAAACTCACTGGACAGGTTCAGGGGAATTGGATTGGCATGTGGGTAAGCTTTATTTCTCTGGTAGAGAGGATAATACCCACAGGGAGGGAGTTGTTTTTTTGATCAGTAAGAAGATCCTACATTCTATTATTGAAATTAGACCAATCTCTGCTATAATAATTTTGCTGAGACTTAGAGGTAAGAAGGGAGTCAGTCCACTACAAAATTATCCAGGTTTATGCACTAGACAAAGGCCACACCGAAGTAGAATTAGAAGATTTCTATATCTTATTAAAACAGGAAATTGACCGTAGCAACAAAAAAGCCATTTTAATGATAATTGGGGATTTTAATGCTAAAGTAGGGAGCTATTCTGATGATATGAAAGACGTCATGGGCAAATTTGGAATTGACAGCTGGAATGAAAGAGGTGATACACTATTACACTTTTGTAAGGATAATGACCTCATTATAACTAAACACATTTCTACCACAAACCACAAGCAAATATACTTGGACATCACCAGATGGTAACATCAAAAACTGTATTGATTACATTCTTATAAAACAAAAGTGGAAGTAATCAGTACAAAATGTCAAAACTTTAAGAAGTCTGGACTTGGACTCAGACCATGAGCTTTTAACTGCAAAATTTAAGTTAAAATTTCCATTTCCCAGAAAAAGAAGAGACAACTGAGATTTAATTTTATTCCCCAAATTATTCACAAGAAACAAAATTTGCAGTCAGAATTAAGAGAGAGACTGACCAATAACACGATAGTCGATTCTAGCCAACTATGGCAGAAGGGTAAAGAAACCATCCTTGATGCTGTCCAAAAAATTGTTGGACACCCACAAAGGGCTAATAATGATTGGATTACTGAAGAAATCCTTGAAATCTGCAAAGAGAAAAAAGCAGCAAAAAATTGCCAATTAGCTGTCCCTTCCGAAAATATACAAGAAGATATAAAATGCTAAAAAACAAAGTTGATACTCTTTGCAAAATAGCCAAACAGGACTAGTTGAACAATTTAGCCAAACAATGACAAACAGCCAAAACTCATCATAACACCAAAACAGTGTACAAGATTATTAAAACTCTTTCAAAAAATGTCTCCCCTAATCCTATTACAATGAAGGATAACTCTGGCATAGAAACTGGTGATCTAACCCAAATTCACAAAATTTGGACAGATTACTTCTCTTCATTATTCGAAGAAAGCTCGAACATCAGGAATGTTACACCTACACTTAGAAATTATAATCATTTAAAAATACTCCCATCTGAAGTTGAAAAAGCTCTCAAATAAATGGCCATTGGTAAAGCAGCAGGCATTGATGATATTCCAACCAAAATTTGGAAACTGGGAGAGGATACTACACTTCAATTCGTCACAAAATTCTTTAATGAAATTCTTAAAACTGCTGAAATCCCAGATGATTGACACACTGGAAGAGTCACCCAAAACAGAATTAAAGGCACATAGGAAGACTACCTGAGTGAGGAGCAGGCAGGCTTCCAAGCTACTCGACAATTGACCATATCTTCACCCTAAAACAGCTAGCTGAATTACAACTTTATGAAAATAAAAGTCTATACTGCTGCTTTGTTGACTTCTGACAAGCATTTGACTCGGTCAATACGCACCTTCTGATAACATGTAGATGTAGGAAGGGGGGCGTTTTCTCAGCCCTAGCACTGCGACCACCACACCCAACAGAATCATCCCAGAAGAAGTCCTGTTTAATCACGTGTCTATATTATCGTCCCAGAAGAAGTCCTGTTTAATCATCAGTGTCTATATTTTTGTGAGCATCGTATGTTTAGAAATGGAAATATCTCGATACAGCTGATAGGACTATGCTCATATCAACGTCATGATAGTTTTATCACCATGGCAACCATTTATATTTTTATATTTTGTTTTATTTTATTTTTATTCCTGTTTTTTAAGTTCGTTATTCGAATAGATTATTATAGTATGTGGAACGCAGTTCGATTTTATATGTAGCCTGATGATGGTATAATAAATACCGAAAACGTTAGCTACTGAGCAAAATAAAGGAGACTCAACTGCTAATAGTGCTGGGATATAAAAGTAAGTGTCATGCAGAAATAGCATAAATTTCTGCCTGAAAGACAGTGGCAAACTGCCTGAGGGAATAGGAATAAAACATTCCTGTCCCCTTGCAGTAGACACAACACCAGTGGTGGTTTTAGAACCATTTGTGTGCCAGACCAAACCACCCTTGATACTGCACTTAAATCCCCCTCCCCAGTCCTTTAAACTGGAAAAAACAACAGTGAAGGGGTGGAAGAAGTTAAATCTAGGCACCATGTAATCCCTAACCATCTCAAGAATGTTACAGTGTAATCTGTCCTATTCAAAAGATAAATGCCCATTTTATGGGTCCAAGAAACTCCTTTCCCACAAGAATGGAGCCTATGATAACCCTCCTGGGCACACGCCTCAACAAACAAGTGCAAGAGAGGAATTCCCAAAAGGTCCTCAAGAGCAGATTTCATAGCCCCAGTGATGCTCAGACAGGCCAATCTTTGAATCTTCTCAAGTTCAGTCTTGTAGGTCTTAAGTAAAACTCTTCGCCACCAAATTATGGCAGCATAAGTAATAATGAGTCTCACAACCATGGTATATATCCAATGTAACAGCCCTGGTTTAAGTCCCCAAGTCTTACCAAAATGCCCCTACAAGCCCACAGGGCTTTACAGGCCTTTCCAACAATATACTCTACATGAGGCTTCCAAGTCAATCCCTTGTCTAACATAACACCAAGGTATTTGATCTGGGTAGAAAACTGCAATCTTTTGCCAAAGAATGATGATTCAGTTAGCCCTGCCAATTGTCTTCTTTATGTATAAGGTACAATGACAGTATTAGCTGGCTTAACAGACAATCCAACCCTATTACACCACTTAGAGACTGTATTGCTTGCAAAATCTTACATAATTTCAGAAGCTTCCATGGAAATACTTGGGGTTACAGCTCTAGCTCTTCGGACTGCTTATATTGCTGCAGTGGAACCAATAATCTCTTACAGGGCTGCTATCTGGGGTGGAACAAAAGCTATGTTAAAAGTAAGCTGCTTTTGCTTCAGTGCAAAGCAGCTATAGGTATTTATAAAAGCTATAGAACTGCACCAACAAATACTCTCCTTGTGGCAGCTAGATTAAAGTTCATCTATCTGAAAATCCAACAAATTTATCTGGAAAATGTGATTATTAAAAACAACAATAGTAAAGAGATCCTGAATTTAATGCAAGACCTTATTAACTTTTGTGAGATGGTCAAGACTAACTCAACTGAACATTTTCCTAACCTACCTCTCCATCCTGGTAAACAGATTCACATCCAGTGGAGCACTGAAATTAAGTATAAAACCAATGCTCTTATCATCTATACTGATGGATCTAGAAATGAGATCTAGAAATGACGGATCAAGTGGGAGCTAGAGTTTTGTTTTTAGATAGCAATTTTAGAACTATCTTTCAAGGATATTACAAGCTTGCAAATCATTGCAGCATTAATCAGGCTGCACTCTATGCAATTTACAAAGGACTTGTTGAGTTTGACAAGAATAACTATCCTTATTCTTCTATCTACATAATCTTTGACAGTAAGTCTGCACCGAGCTTGCTAATCAAGAAATGATGCAATTCTTTTCTTGTTTACAAAATCAGAAAAATCTATCAAGTTATCCACAAAGAGATCAAAGTCTTCTTCACTTGGATCAAGGAACATTCTGATTCTGTCTGTAACGATAAAGCTGACTTGCTCGCTAAGAAAGCAGCTAACATTCAATTACCTATCATTTATTCCAGAATTCCAACTTGTCAAATCAAAAAAGTTATTAATAATGAAATCATTTCTCTTTGTCAGAGGGGTGGGAGAATGGCTCGACTGGTAGACATGCCTTCAAATTCTTGCCATCTATTAAATTTATTCTTGACTGCAATTATTTCCATCCTTTGGTTTACTCTGACTCAGATAATTATAGGACCTGACAACTTGAAAACCTACCTCAAAAGGTTTAATATTTTAAATGATAACAGTTGTGACTACAGTATCAACACATCTCAAACTGTGGATCATTTTCTTTTCCGTTGCCTGCACTTTTGTACCCAATGAACTTCTCTTGAATGTAGTGCAGTTATGGCAGTATTGAATAAAAAAAAACCAACCTCGAAAGGTTTAATATTTTAAACGATAACAGTTGCGACTGCGGTATCAACACATCTCAAACCATTTTTTGTGGACCATTTTTTTTCCATTGCCTGCACTTTTGTACCCAAAGAACTTCTCTTGAACTGGCCTTGCAAAGAAGAAAACTTTATCATAAATAAGTCATTATTCCATTCTCTCCTGAACTATATTGCGGAACCTGGTGCTTTAGTTACGTACTCCTCCCAAATTACTAGCTGAATCTCCATCAGCTAACTGGTCTGTTGTTCCTTGTGGTTTCCTTAGTTCCAATTGTAATTCTTTGTACTCACCTCGGTGCTCCTTGATAGTGCTACTCTGCTGTGTTTTGAACTCTCACTGATCCTCAGTTCTATACTACCTCGGTGAATATGAACTGCGACTTCCTCGCCTACGGTGAGATTTGTGCATTTTTTCGTGCAGTTACTACTGCGGTTGAATGGCTGACTATGCTGGTGGTTTGGAAGGTTTCCTCTTTAACTTTTTCTGGATTGATAGTTTTGTTCCAGCCGTAAATCTACTGCCTTCTCAATGGATGTAATGTTTCGGACTTCCGCTTTACATCTTCTTCGGACTTTTTTTTTTTATTTATTTTATTCTTATATTTTTAATGCTACATTACTTTTTTATGTTATTATGGATTATGTTTCAGCCACACGGCTTGAAACTTATAATGAAACTACGCCCTCATTCCTCTAGTGACCTATCACACTTCTTCTGATAGAAATTTTATTCTTTTCTCGCATTTTCCTCTTACTAATTCTTCTCATTTCTTTACAATCCTATTGGGTCAAACCTCTGAGTATGTCCTTCTATTCTCTTTCATTCCTGTATAAATATATTATACAGGAATGAAATTATTCTATTCTTATATCCCTGTATAAATATGTGCCGCTAACTTTGAATAATGGCGCCTAGTGTAAGTTCAAACTTGACAATTCACGTTATACATTTCACGTGATTTTAATTCAGCAATCAATAATTTTTAATTTAAACGAAATTATTTAATAATTTTGAAAATCTGACATTAATATAGTTAAATGTACGAACTTTCTTTAATAATATAAAATTAGAAATATAACACAACGAAGAGGGCGCTACCATTGTTGAAATTTCCACATAAATATAATCTGTGATTATAATTTATAGGAAATTACATACTGTATGAAGAAAAAAAGAAAAAATCAGCCAACTTTGAAAAGAAAGATATAGAATCAAAAGGAAATAAAATTATTAATAATTTTCCAATATCTCCTGTAAGAATTGGAAAAATAGGAAATGGCAAACAAGTACTTTCTAAAATCGGAAATTTAATTTATAGTAATAAGATTTTCTAAAAGAAGCATATGCAATATTTAATGAATGATATACTATTTTGTCTGCTTTGTGGAATGAAAGTAGTAGAAAACGGCAAATTTAAAAAAAAAAAAATTAGTCATTGAACTACTAAAATATAAAACTCGTTATTTGGATTATGAAAATGAAGTAAGTGGCAATGGCGCAACTAGAAGAGATGCAAGGGAATAATTCCACCCCTAAACTTGCATTTGTGATGTGATGTGTTCAGTGTTGCATGTAATTATTATTTATATAATAGCTTTGGCATTAACCAATCATATTCAATAAAATATATAACACAATTTTGTGTATTTTTTACGTTGCAGATGTAAAATCGAATCACCATTCCGCCTTTCTTTCTTCCAGTTATTTCCAAATTCCAAGATCAGTATGGCAGTAATAAAAAAAAGTCCGTCTCTTAGTAACCTCATGTTGGAACTGTTTAGCAACATTTGGAGAAAATGCATTAGCTAACTTGTGAATACAGTAGGACCCCGTTTAACGCGGGGGATACGTTCCAAGGACAAAGCGCTAAATGAAACAGCGTTAAACGAGGTTATTTTAACACTTAAATAATGAGGATAGGTGAAACTGGACAGTGAATAAAAAATAAATACATAGCATTTTTTATTTTATTTTGTAACATGTATTATTACTATTGTATTTTATTAATTATAGACATTTTTTATTACTAATATCAATTTGTATTCATAAATCATTCATGAAAAATTCTTAAAATTAGAAAACAAAAAGTTTTAAGAACAAAAAGCAGTAATCAGATTGCAATAAACTACAAACAACGAAAAAATATTGAGAGAAAAACATTCTAACTTCAAGGAACGTTTAAAGTGACAGCATTCGGATTAAAACTAAAATGGGATAATTGTTATTTTCATTACCGTAAAATACACTAATGACCGATCATAAATGTGAACTCTGACCTCAGCACACTTCCTATGTACTGCATTTCACTGATATCAAACGCACTGTAAGATGGCTATCAATGCAACAAATTTCCTGCGATTTCGGATTTATGTATGAATAAATCTTTGAAAAACAACACCTAAGTGAATCAATAAAAATATAGAATTCGAAAAAATTACGTTATATCGTAACAGCATTAAATGGAGCAGCGTTAAGCGGGGTCTTACTGTATACCTTAAAATGAATTTTTACATAAATAAATAAATTATATTAATTAAGCGTGTAATACAGAAAAAACTTTTTATCAATATCTTTCTCCCTTTCTCATTTTAGTTTAAGGAAATGACTGTCATAAAATGAATTTTTACATAAATAAATAAATTATATTAATTAAGCGTGTAATACAGAAAAACTTTTTATCAATATCTTTCTTCCTTTCTCATTTTAGTTTAAGGAAATGACTGTTATCGAACGTTTGCTATATTGTAATTTTATTGGTTGCTGTTCTAGTGTTTTGTTGTTTTTTTTATCAAGGATGTCGATAAAAGTTTATATGAAGTATAAAAATGAGAATTTAATTAGGTTACTATCTATTTTTGCTCTAAAATTAATTCTTATAAAATCTTTTTTCCATTTTAAATTTAAAAAAGATTTTGTGATGAGTGTGATCGTTTTCCCATTATTATGCCATTACTGTTATTTCGGAGATTGTTTTAACTTGTCTGAATATAAGTTATATCGTTATGAAAATCCCTATTCAGGTGTGAACCGTAGAAATTTTACTTCGGTATGAAATATTTTCATTCCTTCAATCATCAGCAGAATTGGCAAAATTTATGGGGATGGATGCGGTCAGTTATTTGAAAATGAAATACGACCTTTGGAGTTCTGTTCTTGATCCATACGTATTCGCCATAAATCCAAGAAACATGGACAAAGTAATTCGTATTGGCATAAAAATAAGTTTAAAGGCGGTAAAAATATAACTAATAATTTTATATTTTAACAACCTTCTTAAAATTGTCGTTTGATCTAATTTAAACAAATTAAAACAATAATTAAGAAAGAAATAATATATTTCATATTTTTAATATTAATATTATCTTCTTTAGATTTAAAATCAAACAATAATGAACACTAGAAATTACCCGCTCGGCAAGATTCTGCTTTTCACGGAATCCGAGATTTTTGCATAATATTTTTAGTTATATTATTAGTATTAAATCGGTATATAAATTAATCGCGAAAACGGAACCGATAAGTAGCTATATGAAAATGTACTTATCACAACAAAGTATCGATACCTGTGCGCGACGCCATCTTGAAAGAGACAATGTCTTGCGCGACATTTTCAAGATGTAAAATTACACGAATTCGTGTTATAGAAGAGCGATTTCGTTATATGAATTTGTGTTATAGGAGAGCACGTTATATGGGAGTTTACTGTAATACATCTTGAAGGTGTCGCGCAAGAATTATATTCAAACTCCTTGGCAAAAATACTTTCAAGATGATGTAATTATACATCTTAATGCAAATATTTATTATAAATTAATGTATATATAATATATAAATCCATAAATTGCAGAAGTAACTTATGGATTTCAGCATAATATCATAACCCACATAATCGTAACAACAATTCCCGGCGTATTTTTGGCTTTCAAAACAAGGTGTAAAAGCAGGTTTTAATTACGATGGTGGTCACGTGACGTTTTACTTCTCGTTCAATATGGCAGCGGTACATGGTTCGTTTACCAATTCTTAGGTACATTTTTCGAAATATCTTCTAATCGGTGCCGCTTTCGTCCATGATTCTATTATAATTTTTGACCAGTTTGATGAGATCTATCGAATGGTATCATATTTGGCAATTCCCTGAAAAGCAGAATCCAGCCACCCGCTCATATAAATGAGCGGAAATATAATCATGTGATTTAATCTAATATAATACTAATATAATCATGTGATTTAATCTAATAATACTGTATATAACGACAAAAATACCTCCGAATTCCTGTAATCCATCGATGAGAGTCATAAAATGGCATCCATTATTATGTTACAGTGCCATCTGCGTATTTGTTTTTTAGTAGAATTACAATTTCAATGTAAATTTCTATTCTTTAATTTTTAAATTATTAACAACAACAAATAATTTGGGCTGTTGCAGACATCCAAAAATTAGAATTTTTTAAATATACCCTATTTCTAGAAATCGATACAGTAGTTCAACCGAAAAAGGGACATCCAGCCAGCCAGCCACGTTCGACTATTAATATATATGATTTAACGTAATTATTTGAGTTCATAAATGCTACCAATTTATTCTATATAAATAGTTTAATTTGAGAAATGTATATATATGCAGCAGCCCCGGATCTAGATATTTTGTCACCTGAGACAACATTATAAAATGGCGCCCTCTCTCCTCTTCATTCACACGCATTAGTACATAAAAATATGTAATACTTTGGAACCGGTAATATAATGACATCAGATACATAGTCACTGAGAAACATACAAAAAAACTTTGTTTTTTCAAAGCAACAAATAGTTAACTAAATACTACCAAAAAATACAATTATAATAGATATAATAAAAATGTACTATAGTTTAATTTTTCTTGCTTTGCAACCAGGCAAAATTATTAATAATTGTTTATCAATTAATCGATTTAATTGGTATTGATTTCTCTTTCCCTCGATAAGTATTATCTGTTAGAAAAATACACCATTATGTCTTGGTAGACCGACTCTACAGCACGAAATATTGTCGAGTTAAATATAATTAAGCTTGTTTGTGAAATTGCAACTGCATTTCCGCGCTCCCTCACTCGCTTCATCCTAGATCCGGCGCTGATATGCAGTATACAGTATAATTGTCAATTTAAAATAACAAAAATTGACATTTATCTGACATTTTTCAATTATAGAATTTAATATACAATACATTTAAAATGAGATGAATGTATTCATATAATTTAGCCAATTTTAAGAGGTAAGTGAGGTAGATATGAAACGAGCTATCTGTTCCCATATCAATAATTTTTAACGAATTTGTGATATTTATATATTTTTTTAATTTGTATTTGGATTGACCAAGAAGCCAGTTTTATATAGATAAAAAGGGATGTACAGTACAATATATTAAATCTATACAATACAGGTAATCCACGACCATAAATTTTGGGCATTTCCTTGAGCATGATTCGAACTGAACCTGTCGTAAATTAAGAAAATTTAAATGCTGTTTGCATGAGATTCAATTTCAGACGTTATATAATATATATATACATATTATTATTATTATTTATTTAGATAAACGAAACTATTTATGAAGGACATCCTACATTTCCTGGATGGGAAAATAGAGACAAACACAAAGGTACTCATTACCTCAAGAGTATTATATATGGATCACAAATGCATTCAGTTATTCAGTTTTTTACTAACAACCAAAGTCATTTTCAACAATTATAAAGAGCTATTAATAGAGAGATTGGATCCAAAGGCACTTTTAATGAATCCATCCCAGGTAATATTTTTGACATTCTTAAAAAATAATGCAGATTTATTAAAATAATATGACAGTATTATTTTATATTTAATTACAATTAAAATCTTAAATATTTATTAAAAGTATATACTTATATATAAAACAATATGGTTGATATACTTGCGAAATCAATATGGTCAAATTATGAATAGAAAAATGACTAAACGAAAAAAAACATGTCAATCTGTAAACAGATTGATGCAATTTGATACATCCAAATTAACATTTAAATGTATCTAATTCCGTCAATCTGTTTACAGATTGTTTTGCAGGTTAATTTTAATTGAGTTTAAATTATTTGCTATAAAATACATTTTTTATCACTTGTATATAAATTATTCTGTATAAATAGTTTAATTTGAGAAATGTATACATATGCAGCAGCCCCGGATCTAGATATTTTGTCACCTGAGACAACATTATAAAATGGCGCCCTCTCTCCTCTTCACTCCACTTATTTTAAAAAATTATCACTTCAATTTAATATTTGCCACTTGAATTTAATATATGTGAGGTAGAATTCATTCAAAGCCCGGAAAAAATGGTACCGATTGATAGGGGGTCGAGACAAGAAAATATTCCTATTGGACTAGGGACAAAGGTCAAAGGTTTACGAGATATAGAGGCATCCAGGCGGCGTAAATAGCGGAGTACGGGACCCGTCGCGTCGCAGATAAAACCCAAGAGCACAAACACCGGAACCCATCAAAATACAGACCAATCACATGTCTACCAACACTATACAAAATTTTAACATTTCGTATCACCAACAAAATATACACACACATCAAAGAAAACAACCAGCGCAACGTCAAACCGCATTCACCACTTGCATATAACAGATTGCATGCCGAGCTCATAATTTTTATTTTACAAATAATGGTACGTAGGTTTTTTGCGAAAAGTACTGATTTCCAGCTTACCTGTAAGTTTTATGGTTCCCGAATGCATTTGAGATGTCACACATCGCGCTACCTTTCCGATACTCAAGTATTTGTGCGTAGGTCCACTGTCAAAACTCGTCAGCCACAATCACACTATACTGTAATGTTTTGTTCTTTTGTTCGACTTAAGATTCGACTTCCTAAATTTCTTTTATTCGACTTAAGATCATCTAAATGTGGTTTCGAGACACCACATTAGTTTGTTTATTGGTTCACCAGCCAATAATCTTCCGTATCTGTCCCATTTACAGTGCTTTTATTAGATTTGTTATCTACGGTTTCCATTTTATTTATGTATTGAAAAACCGTAATATTTCAAAATGGCGGTAGTCAACACTTCACTGTCGTCATTACCAGTTGAAAAGAGTTAACTTCGTTCTGACAACTAATTGATCGGAGTTAAAGACTTGATCGGAATTAACATTGTTAGTGTGAACGTAGTATTAGGATACCGGGTTTGACATCTTCAAAAAAGTGTTTTGAGGAATCCGGGCTTGATTCGTTAAACTCCAACATCCATCTAACGGCTGAACCCATTAGGAGTGTAACCCATTCGTGTGGTCATTACATTAACCTGTCGCTTAGTAACCACCAGTCAGAAAGCAGCATAAAGCAACACAAGAAAAAACACTTGACAATTCGGTTTTTATGAATTTATAAATTCATTATGCAGATGAACTCTGGAAATTTTTGAGAAGATTTGACTTTAGAAACTTTTCTAAAGTCAAATCTTTATTTAAAATTCTTTCCTAAATATCCAGAATAAATTATTTTTTTCTAGAATGTGATTTACAATCAGTTTACACTTTTTCATGATTTCTTTTTGTAAACTTTTATCTCTAATATAAAGATAAATGGCAGAAAATTAAGAAACATTATTCTTTTGCAGAAAAAATCCGTAAAATTGAGAGAAAACTTGATGTTTGGCATTTTATAACTGCTTTACATTTCTATGGAATGAAATATGAACATCGTGGAGAAATAATCCGAATTGCAGATTTGCTCGAAGTAAAGAAAAATCTTGATGGGAACAGATCATTTGTTTCCAATTATACTAAATTGTTATTCGAATTTCACAGTTTGTCTGAAATATTTCCAACATTTCCTTCGGTTGAAATAAAAAGATAATAATTTTATTCCAACTACTATACATAAAAATTTCTGATATTTTTAATTATCGATATAATTAAAATTTCTATCAGACCATTTGCACTAAGAGCCAATCAATTGTTACTGATCTTTGAAGACGTGCTAATTGCTAGTGATGAATTGGAGCATTTCTTAAAAGTTAAAATGAAAAAAGAGAAGTATAAAGGATATAAAACGCTAGAAGAATATTCTGAATTATATGGAATTTCAGAAGAATATGAAATGTATAGAATGACAAAAGAGGATTATCGAAGAGTAAGTTAAAAGATAATTTTATTAGCATTTATTACTAGATAAATACAGTAAAATATGTTTTCTGACTTTTGCGTTACTCGACCATCGAATGCCTCGAATTAATCTCGAATTATCTGCCTAAAAACAGGATAAAACAGGAATCTATTAAGTCGACGTAACGCACTTCAATTCTCTTTTTTGTCACTAGATGATACCATTTTCTAGCTTATTACGGTCTACTGGATGGCCGCGGTGAAAGTGTACTATGCTTTCATCCTAGACAACGAAACACGCAATGCAGTTTGAATTGAGAAAATTCTCTTCCGAATGATAAAGTGGTAAGCAGTTAGTTAAGGCCACCGATCGCTACAATATATTGGCGCTACAATTCGGCGCCAAAATTTACCAGGTCATTTTAAATGAGTTTTATCTGCATTTTTAATATTTACTATGATTCCAGTTCCACATCTCCAGTATTTCAGGAGGGGTCTGGGCCCGGCCTATTTTTTTTTGTAACAGATGACGCCACTTTCCATTCAGGGAGAATACTAAGTGGCGGGGTGAAACAAGCCCTTCTACAGGCTGCCCACCCCTGCGGAGGGGTCAACTGGATTGAGGAGGACGAGGATCGACAGGGCCGGGCCCGGACCCCATGATAAATATTTTCAAAGGGTGGGACCCGAGACTCGAACCCGGGTCCTCCAGAGTGGAAAGCCGAAGCGTTTCCACGCGGCCAAACCCTAGACAATCCGGGTTCAATACCCGGATTCCATGTTGGTCGGATAGCCCCGTGCCCTGGAGGATCTTGGTCTCAAACCTCCAGTTTTTCAGGAAGGGTCCGGGCCAGGCCGTTGAACCCCATCCTTCAGCCATCCGATTGACTCCATCATGGGTGTTGGACAGCTTGTGATAGTTTATAAATGGCCGCCGCCAGATACAGTGTATTCCTCGTGTGATATGGTGACTACCTAACCTAACCCGGATTCCACACCTCCAGTTTTTTAGGAGAGGTCCGGAGCTCCGAACCGGCTGAACCCTATCCTCTCCTGAGGGCTGACCTTACCAAGAGTATGGGTAGCCCGTAGTGGGCCTGGAAATATCCCATTGCCTAGTATCGTCTCGGTAGAAAGCGATATTAAATTATAAATAAAAGGACACAAACATGGTTCCATCGCGGTCGACTGTCTAGCAGCTGTTAATGTATCGTATTAATAGTTACAAAACCCATTTTTCTATCTCGGATTTCCAGTCATAAGATGAAGATTTTGGCAATTGCTTTTTCCACTGAATACAATCACACAACTACAAAAAATTGATTACTTGATTATCAGGCGGGACATTCTTATAATCATTCAAATTCCTATATGATATACGGAAACAGAATGCTTGTATTTTACTAAATTTCAATATATAAAACAGTCAGCCGTATTCTCATGTGAAACGGTTTCGGCTTTATGCCTATAGAACCAAAATTGAATCTGGGTTTCAATCCTCAAAATTTACACAAGACATCCCAGTCACCCGTCATTTATATAACTAGGTGGAATGTCAGGATATTTCAATGAAAAATGAATGATATTTTTGGGGTTCAGGAACACACCATAGGTTCAGTTAGTTTTAGTAAGCCGCCATATCCTCATAGGATATTCTGTATCTGGCGTAGCCACTTAGAGAGCCCATCACAGGCTGTCCAACACTCATGATGGGGTCAACCGGATGGTTGAAGGATGGGGTTCAACAGACCGGGCCAGGACCCCCTGAAAAATTGGAGATATGAGACCGGATTTGAACCCGGATCCTCCGGGATGGTAAGCCACAGCTTTAGGAAGAAACACATTATAATTTTTTCCATTTAAGTTAATGATAATTTAGTCCCCGATTTACGAAAATTGTCCAAAAACAATCGCGTAAATAGTTTCATCTGTATAAGTTTCTATATATTTTATTTACTTCAAATTAATCAGTGAATTTTTCACTTAAATTTTGTAATAATTAATGTAATTATTATTAATGTATTTCATAATTATCACGTAACTATAAAATAATTTTTTAAATGTGCAAAGAAACAAACATTTAATTTAGTTTTGATAATTGAAAAACTGTTATACAGGGCATGGAAATATATATATTAATATTGATGTTCTTCAGTGGTGTATTGCTAAAAAAAGAAGTACAAGAACGCTATCTATACATATCTATATAGAAAAACTATGCATGTATACAAGGAATCAAAATAAAGTATGCAGAGTTGTATGTGTGGCAGTTGTATATGTATGCATAAAATATTTCATTGTACTCTCACTATCTCTTAAATAAGTCCTTATGTATATATTGTATTGTTTATTGAAGACTTTCATTAAAAATTCTTGGAAGGACGCTTCCCAACTACTTAATGTAATTTTTGTTTATATATTTTTTTAGCTAATTTTTGTACTTTTATTTATTTTTATACTCTGGCAACATTTAAACGTATCCACATGTCTTATCTCCTCACTTCTCTATGTCCACGTGTATGTTAGACGTATCTGTCCAGTGGTATAGCAAATAAAGTTTTATTACTTTACTTTGTATCATTTGCCAATTTTATTTAACAAAAATAATATATTTTTGACATTTTATCTTTTAATTTGAAGTTAACAAAATTAATTATATGCAATTATTCAATCAAGTTCAAAGATATAACAGATGTAATTGTATTTTAACAAATTGTATTGGAATGCGTTCTAGTCATTGAAAAAAGTACACTGCTGATGTTCTTACGTTGATTTATCAGATAATTAATCTCTAAATTTCTTAAAAATTACCTTAATGTAGGAACATAATGACATTTTTGTTTACCGAAATATTTATAAGCTTTATTGTCTGTTTTGTGGTATGTATATAAAGTAAATTTTTTTAGTAAAATATGCCTGCAAATGTAGGGATGAATTTTTGTCTCTCAAAAATTTAATTTGAAATATTTTAAAAATTAAATGCAGGAATCGAATGATTTCTTTCCGTTTAATAGATGATTTAAACATTTATTCTGCCCAACTATTGGCATTTCCTGATCCAAAAATATTTTCATTGTATTCTTTTTACTGTTTAGTTTTACGCTGCTTTCCACTCGATGAGTACTAAAGAACGAAGCATTTCCATGCCCACCACGGGCCATGATGTTAGCTGTCAGGGTGGGGTTCAACAAACTGGACCTATATCCCTCCTGAAAAAATTGGAGATGTGAGACCGGGAATTGAACGTGGATCATCCAGGGTGGAAGCATTCAGTCGACTTCGTTGTATGGATATTTTGAATTAAGCCATCATATTGCACATGGGGTCATTTTTAGAACCCATCACAGGTTAGCCAATATCCATGATGGGGTTAACCGGAAGATTGAAGAGTGGAGTTCAATGGACGGAGCCCAGACCCCTCCTGAAAAACTGGAGGTATAGAAGTTAGAATTGACCCGGATCTTCCAAGATGGTAGGCAAATGATTTATCAGGCTAGACGATCTGGATCTATGGCTAAACGGTTTCTTAACTTTGTTTATATAATTGACATTGTTGAAAATGTTAATTCGGTAAAAATTTATTTCACCCCAAAGCGACTGAACGCTTTACGCTTATATAGGATGCCTTCAGCAGACTCAACTTGTTGTGGAACAGTTGAGAGATTTTTCTGCTGAACGCGTCTTCAACGTAGCGCTACTATCGAACTTGTTGAGTGAGTAACGTCACGTTTGGTAGCGGATTTCATTTATGCCACTATCCAACATGCTGAGTTGTTTCAAGATGGCTGCGCCCATGGATGCTATTAATCCAAAGGAATAAATGATGATATATAAAGTATACGTATTTAATGGTGTTTACAACAGCATTTTCTTTCAATAATCGCGCTCCCTGTTACTACTTGCCGTTCAGCAGATACACCAACCGCTACCGCTACAACTCATCTGCTCACTTAGAACTGTTGAGACTGCTGAACGTAGCCATTGAGCTCCGCCATACTTCGATATGACCTCTAGCGGATTTTTTGAAACTATTCAAAGGGTGAATCTTTTCAACACATGAACAAGTTTCAAGGTTAATATATGTGCGAGAATTCTGGTAAACATAAACGGGAATTTTGGATATATGTACGAGATGCGAGCATACGTTTATCTTGTACTCGAGATTTATGATAATCTTCAGAATTCTTTTCTTTAAGAATAAAAATCAAAAATTTTTCTCCAACCATAAAGTAGTCTATCAGTTTGTATACTTAGTTTTTTCCTTCTTTTCTAATCAATGAGAAATGAGTATAGTCTTAGTCTATTCAAGTAAAGAGGACTGGTGGACATATTCCATTTAAGCTATATTTAGGAATAATAAATAGTAAGAAAAGTTAAAGTACTTAATTTTAGCACTAACCATTTCAAACAATTAACAGATAATTGTGGAGTGTATTTTTAACCTAACCTTAAACATATAAAAAACATTATCAGAAAAATGTTGAATTGCTGATGGCACGATTAAAGATTTCTTGGAAATTTTTTTTTTTTTTTTTTTGTGCCAATTGGGTGCTTATAATGGTGCCTTTTTTGCTAATTGGTTTGGTTTTTTGATAAAGGGTGATAAGTAAAGGTATAATTTCTTCATCTAATCCAATTTGCCTAATTAAGTTTATCAGGATGTGCTCCCTTGATTGTGTCCCTACCTTGTTGCGATGAAGAAGCTTGCATGTTCCAATGACCCTGAGAGCTATGCTGGCAGTAGCTTTGCTACTGGTAGAGTCTCCCATGCCAGACAGGTCAAAGAAAAGGGACCAGACAAAGAAAGTGCCACTAGCTAAACGAAGATGTATGGTATCATGCTGAGAGTTGAATGGCACTGGGGTAGTAAAAGATGGTGTTCTGAATGATCCCTTCAAGGCACCAGGCAAAACCTTGTCATATTTAGCCTTCTACCCATATTGGAGAATAACTGTGTGGTGACTCCTTTATGAATAAACTTTACAAAATTTGGAATAAAAACAGGATTTCCAAGCAAAGGTCAAAATCTTCAACACAATGTCTCTTGTCCCAACTGTAGTGTATGGATCAGAGTCTTGGATTATTCAGAAAAGGCATTCGAGATGAGGTGGTTGAGGAGGATTAAAGGGACTAAATGGACAGAGAAAAAATCAAATATCAAGGTAAGACAAGAACTTCAAATCAGCAGTTCAATTGTCAACAAAATCATTAAGAAATAACTTTAGTGGTATGGCCATGTGGAATTCATGGAGCCAGGATATTTCCCCAACTTTGTCATGAATGTCATCCTGAGAGAAAAGAGAAAGCAAGGACAGCCTAGAAGGCAAATGGCTTAAGACCATTTTGGACAGGCCAGGTCTACGCAACTACAGAAATCTTACATCCACCACAAAAGAAAGAGGAGTTTGGAGACTTATAGTTTGTGGAAGACTCAACTTGAAAAGAATAGAAGAGGATTAGTAGTAGTATTTATTTTGTGTCTAAAATGTAGTTTTTACCATTCTTCCCCCTGCCATTTAGAAGAATTTGTGTGTGGATGATCTTCATTGCAGCTCTATGAATATGCAGTTTATTGAGCAGTGCCTCCAGGTTGCCTTGAATTGGATATTAAAAATAGGTCTATGACAATTGTTTCATCTTATCTAAACAAAAAAATTGTATGTTTGCACTTTTGTCACCATAGGCTTCTGCTGCTTTCTTCTGAGACATTACATGGTCTAATTTTTGATACCAAATTCATCTTTTGCCTTCACATTGTTAATCTTAGGTCACATTGTAGACACATCTTGAATCTATTAACATATCAGTGCTCCTGCTCATATGTTATACCAGTTGCTAAAAATTCTTGCTACTGCCCAGTAGTGTACATTAAATGGCTCTGTTTAAAATTATATTTATCAAATTTCCCGCATAATTTTCAAATTGATCTATCCTTATGTTTAGTACTGTCATTTTTGCTATAGTTTAAAGCAAGTTTTGCCTTCTAGTATCAAAAATTTAATTTTCTATAATTTTTTATAAACAATAGTAAACAATAAAATATTTTGAAATGCGTGAAATTTTTATAAAATTTAATTTAATTTGTATTTAACAATTGTTAGTTTATTTATTACACAGGTACTCCTCACTTAATGATTTCTCATTCCCAACTTGATCAGTAAGCAAGTAACTTGTTGCTATATATTTAGAACAAGTTACTCACTTAAGTTCTAATGGCCATAAAGACATTTATGTCTTAATTATGCACAAAGTATTTTTCTTCATCAGGTTTTTGGAACTGTGAGTGTGGGAATTATATGCAATAGAAGTCATAAGTGACGCATATGGAAAAAACCAAATTTTCCATTAAAAAAAATCGTAAGCTTGAACATAAGTTTGAACAGTTGTTAAACAGATACGTCATTAAGTGAGGAGTACTTGTATAGGTACTCAGCAATAAAGCAAAAGTTTGGCTTTAGTTGTCTAGAGAAGGCACTATACAATAAGAAAGTCATCCGATAACCCGCGATCGACCTGTTGGCCACCCCTGATATATAGTAATATGATAACTGATGAAATTTAAAACGTTGGTTGATACCTTAATTAATGGTCATCCAGTGACTATTAATTAAGGTATCGACCTACATTAATTAATTTGTTTCAAAACGAAGAGAAATAACGGAATGGTACTATACTTTGCAAATTTACGTACTTTTATTTGTGCGAATTTTGTACAAAATTCTCACAAATAAATGTTTAACAAATATCTGCATGGTTATCTCTAGTTTTATTTTATTTTCAATTAACGTCAAGTCTAATATAATGTTTAGTTTAAATAAATGTAAATGGAATTAAAAATAATGTGCAGTTCCAAACATTTTTTAATGGATTTAAATCCGATTCATGTAGTACAGTATGTGCTTTTTGATTTAAAGTCTTTTCGGAATCCATTTTAATAACTGTCTAATTTTTGTTCAGTTTGGAATCAAGTGTTTTAGGAAAGTTTTTTTGTAAATAATTATAGCATGAAATGCAGATTCTTTAGGATTCCTTACAGTATTTGCAAATTTATTTTTATAAATTCTAGTTAGGTGTGTAGTTGTGGCTAGTTATGCATGTGGATACTCTGATATTTTTGAAATATCGATACAGTATTTTAATTCGATTCTTCGATATTTTTGTACTCGATACATTTATTTCGATATATACTGAATATCGATATATTTTCTGCCGATACTTATAATGTCGATAAAATTCAGACAAATTTAATTTTAATATTTGGTAAAGAATTTTTTTAATTACATATAAAAAATATTATTTTCTCTTCAATCTTTTAATGCAAATATTATTGGTGGCTGATAGCGTAAAAAATTTTGACCACACATTCCATTTTCATTCATTTTAATTTAATTTTGTAAACCATTGTAGCAAGAAATTCCCCAAAATACAATGATTTTACTTACTCGAGATGATTTATAAAAAATCTTAATTGCTAATTAAAATCAGAATTTTTTATTATCATAATTATATTTAAAATATAATTATAATAGAACAACAAGTCCAAAAGTAGTACTAAATTACTATTCCATCAAAAACAAAAATGTGAAAAAATGGACCAGGTTCTATTCTACCAGTTTGTTTGGCCACCAAAAGAGTAGAGATCTAAAACAGGTGCAAAGTTCCATTCCAAACCCCAATGTCGAAAAATGAGATTTAAATACTGAAATTAATTCAATACAGCGTCACATCCTCAGGCTTTTACTTGGCACGTTTTAATATTTATGATTGCTGAGTAATAAGTCAAAAATTTGCCAACTAAAAGCTTGAAAGTGACACTATATTGAATTTATTTCAGTTTTTAATAAATCTCATTTTTCGGCATTGGAGTTGGAATGGAACTTGGCACTTGTTTTTAGATCTCTACTCTTTTGGTGGTCAAACAAACTGGTAGAATAGAACTTGTTCCATTTTTCACATTTTTGTTTTTGGTAGGATATCAGTATTTTTTACTAAGTCGTTATATTGAATAAACATGCTAAATAAATAATAATCTGAGCTAGAGAACTTGGCCATTTTTCACATTTATGTTTTTGATAAGATATTAATACTTTTTGTTAAGTTATTTTATTAAACAAATACGCTAAATAAATAAATTTATGATAGCTAAATAATTCTTCGCGCGATACCATTTTTCCCTTTTAACCGATGTTTATGAATTATCCATTTCATATTAATAGTATTTTAATACAGATGATAAAATATGTCTTCGACCGGAACCACGAAAATATTTCGTAATAACCGATATATTCATTATATTCATCAATATATTCATTAAAAAAGATTGCTATATAGGCGATACCGCACTGCCAGATGTGATGCGACGCGACGCGCTCAATCGCTTGGGGTAAAGCAAATAAGTCACAAAATAATTGAAAAGTTGGTATTTTCAGAATTTTTGCTTTACCTGTATCCTAAGACCTATACTTGTGCTAAATTTAAAATTTCTACGTCTACGGGAAGCACTATATAATTTTGATGAGTAAGTCAGTGCCCAAATTTGCGATTTTCTGGGCCTCTATCTCATAGACACTTTGATATTAAAGCTTGAAATTTTTACAGTGTCGTAAGGGAATAAAGCTTGACAACATATACACAGTTTTCGTTTTACTAGCTTAATCGAAAGCGAAGTTATGGAGATGGCAAATACGGCTTAAGTTGGTTCGTGTAAATATACATACGGTGTGCACCGCGCGAACTTGGCCAGGCGCACTGCCGTGCGCTTTGATATCCAATTTTCTCAAATCAAATAAAAATTATTCCTATAATTTTTAACTTCTGATTCCCTGAAAATTGGATGTCAAGGCACACGGCAGTGCGCCGGGCCAAGTTCGCGCGGTGCACACCGTATGTATATTTACACGAACCAACTTAAGCCGTATTTGCCATCCCCATAACTTCGCTTCCAATTATAGGAATAATTTTTATTAAATCAGAAAAAAGTAACAAATCTGAAGTCTCTCTGAGCTTGCTTTATAAAATACTGTTTTTTAACAAATTATTTTTGTCATTTATTATTATTTTTTGTGTAATTATTAATTTTTTTTCCTGTTTAAATTAATAACTTATTAATCAGTACTTTTAAGCAATTATTTTTGATTTATTCCTTTTAAAATAATTCATTGAAATTTTTAATATCGATGAATAAGTATTGATACTGTATTTTCCAGTTAAATATTGAATACTATCGATTATTTGTTAAAAAAAAGTATCGAGTGGCTTCAAATATCGATATTTTTTCAAAACTGTTGCATACCTATAACATATTCTGTGAATAGACCAATTCAATGGTTTGTTTTCAACGGTTTCCTCAGCAGGTTTTTAACTTTTACAAGCTGCTACTTATTCGATGCGATTCTTTGCTATGTACAAGTAATGATGATTTTTCGCTTTGCTATCAACTCACAAAGAGAGCAATAGTACTGTATTTAGTATGTATATCTATTTTGTAATATAGAAAAATCCGTTATTTTAACACAGTACAGCCATAGATTATATTTGTACATTTATATATAGATTTCCAGTTAAACTAATTGTAATTGATTTAAATCAAAATATAACTAATAATGTCGGCTTAAAATATAAATATAATTGCTGTATTATAATAAGTTTTTCTTTAAAATATATTTATTTAAAGAATACATAAACTGATAAAAACTCTACTGTATATTTAAAAATATGTATTAAAGAGAAAAACATAACAATTATAAAAATTTTAAAGAAACAAAAATTGTTTTTTAACCGAATAATGAATATTGTCTATTCCTCGTACATTTCAATTATAGAATTGTAGTATTATTTGAAAGAATCTTATGATTCTATAGTTACAGTTATACCTATTTGCGATATATACTGTATAGGATGTCCTCTAATGATTTAGAAAAAATCAAACATGAAATTCTTATATCAAAATAATAGAAAATATTCTTATAAATATAGGCCCAAAAACAAAAAAAAATTAAGAAAAATATGCACATTTTTATAGTAGAGCTTTTTTCAAAGATCGTAAAGGAAATATAAATTTAATTAATAAAGTATCCTAAATTTTAAAATGAAATTGTCATTTAGTCAGATGGAAAAAGTAAGAAAATGTTACGACTAAAATATCAATTTTATTTTTGAATTTATTCTATTAATTTATTTTATTAATTTAAACACATGTTTCCTTTACATTCTTTGAAAAAGTAATAATATAAAAAATGTACATGTTTCTTTTAAATTCAGAGTTTTTGAATTTATGTTTATAAGAACTTTTTCATTATTCTGATATAAAAAATTCATGATTTGATTTTGTCCCAATTATTAAGGGACCTATATATTATTTTTAAAAATTCTACATGTATATCACTTCTCTAATAATTGCTGTTCTATGCTTTTTAAGGTTTACAATACCGAGATTCGCGGTCACGGTAATTTTTCCGATATTAATATAAAAAATAGTTGTTTATGATTTATTTACATAAAAGTTATAAAATCGACGACAATATTTTTTTAACAATAGTATGAATTTAAAATAACAAATTTAGAATATAGTATATGATTATTGGAAAACTAAATTATACTATAGCTCTTATATGATATAACTTAAGAAATACACCTAGCCCTCGATTTGCACGGCACTCAATTTACACGCGTTTCGCTTTACACGGTTTTTAAATGAAAACAAAAAAATTTTTTTTTGGGTTTTATTTTGATTGTTTTGAATTATGCTATTTATATATTAAAAGAGTATCATATTGTCACGATTTCTAGGTTTACGAGTTCGTAGAGATTAATAAAGATTGAATACAGCTATATTTCGTAAAGTCCAATTTATTTACACAAAAACAAATAATCTTAAATACCTAAATTCAATACAAAATTCGATAATTATCTCATACAACACTAATTTATGTCTTTATTTCAGAATAATTCACAGTTCTTCTTAGTCCACTTTCGCTTTCACAGTGTATCGCTCACTATTAACTTTTACTGTTCAAGTTTCGTAGTTCAACTAAACTCAACTCAAGGTTTGTAATCTAGGTTTACGAGTTCGTAGAGATTAATAAAGATTGAATACAGCTATATTTCGTAAAGTCCAATTTATTTACACAAAAACAAATAATCTTAAATACCTAAATTCAATACAAAATTCGATAATTATCTCATACAACACTAATTTATGTCTTTATTTCAGAATAATTCACAGTTCTTCTTAGTCCACTTTCGCTTTCACAATTTATCGCTCACTATTAACTTTTACTGTCCAAGTTTCGTAGTTCAACTAAACTCAACTCAAGGTTTGTAACTGGCCTATTTATATTTGAATGCTTTTATTGTTTTTATTTGTACGGAATATTGTTAATTTGTTTTTTGTACCGTATTCGATGTTAATTAATGTTTATGCTTTCATTTTCAAAAATAAATTGAAAAAGGATAAGCATTAAACTGTTTCTAAAAATTAATGAACCAATCCCCTTTGTTTCCTTTAATCCTCATCTCATTTTACACGGTTATAAAAAACATATCCTCGACTTTTCATTATCTTCTTTAGATCGTTTTACACAGTTTACAGTTTAATTGAACATATCCTTCTATTTTGTATGAATTCTGCGTCTCGTTTTACACAGTTTCGGTTTGCACGATTTTTCCAGGAACGTATCTACCGTGTAAATCGAAGGCTGAGTGTATTACAAATAATAATAAATGCTGAATTTGGATTAATGCAATGATCTTAGGGATCATTAACTATACAATTATAATATATTCAATGTCGCCTTCTTTATATTTACAAAGATTAATTCATAAATTTTTGTAATTATTACAAAAATTTATGAATTAATCAAGAATATTCATATGATTATATGAATTAATCAAGAATATTCATTAATGACATCTATCAAGAATATCTCAAAAAACATAATTTTAGAAAGTATTTCATCTTTGAAAAACCTTTGTACAGTCAGAGCGTTAAAATTATCCATAAATTCATAACGGGTGAATTAACAAATAATTATTTTAATTTTAATGTTCCGAAAAATCACAAAATCTTAAATTTATACATATTCCCCTAACGAAATCAGCTAAATATAACAGATCTTTTTTTCTATTCGAGCAGCATAAAATAGAACCAACAATCTCTAAATGTATTGTGACATTTGAAAATTTCTATTTTTTGTAGAAGTCTTCGCGCTTTATGGGGCAATCTACTGTGTTACGACAATGACTATAAGCCAAGTACAGTAGTCACTAATGAGATAACATTCAGAATTGTTGACAAAATAAATCGCAGGGGAACTCTTATAATTGTTATTTACTTTTCCTCATTAAGGTGCAATAAATAAAGTAATAAAACACTCCATATACCTAAAAAGCTGGTGCCTGAGCCAGTCTAAAACCGAATATACCAAAGATAGAAATATAGTGTGGTGGTTGCTAGTAATAAAGAATGAATTTAAGCACGAAAGATTCATAAGCTTACACAATTCTGGGCTTTTTCCACAAGGCGAACGAATATTCGTGGGCGGCGACTTATAATATGTTAATGTGTGTAATTAGTGACTTCTAATAGTGAATTACTGACTTGGATATGATTGGTGACTTTGATATAAGCCAAGTACAGTAGTTACTGCCTGATACTTATTAGAGGAATCATTACTACCAAAATTCAACTCTCTGTAACTTTGGTCTTAAGTTAAATATTATTAGTCTGATAATTACATTCGTGAATATTATTCAATAGGACAAGACTGCCAGAATTGAAGGTTCAAATCCAATTAATAAAAAACTAGATCAGTTTAAAAATTGCAAAAATCGGCAAAAAAAAACTTCGTTTTTCTTTTCCTCCTTCCCCTCTTCCTCAGCAGCTCGTCATTCAACCGATATTGATGAAATTTGGAACACATTTGGGAAATTTTGGACAATTTATTTGAAGTACCTGTAAATTTCAGAACAATCTGATCAAAATAAAGGGGAGAAATGGGCACACTTTCCATAAAGTCTTTATATATATTTGTTATACCACTTTTGATAAAATTTGAAATATAGGCATGTCGTAGCTCAATTAAAATCTCAAAATTTTATCCAAATTGGACTAAAATTAAAATATATAGAAGAGACTGATTTTCTTCTTTAGAAATGTCTCTATAGATCGCATCGTTCAACCGATTTCGAACAGATATGGAATATAAATGTTACTTATGTTATCTATCAGACTTTCTGAAAAATGCAATCCAATAGAGATGAAGTGATAGAAGTAAGAGGTCTTTTCATCGTGAACTCTTCTACAGAATTTTATCGTTCAAACCGATTTCGACCAAATTTGATATACAATTTGCCGTGCCAAGAATTTCGGCTGCCATTGTGCAACTGTTAATTGGCCGCCCCTATTTAATCAATAAAACAAAAATTAGAAAATTGATAGCCATAATTGTACAGCTTTAAATAATTTCATTTATTGTTTTATCATTAATAATACATAACAGTTATATTATAACATCTTGGCAAACTTGGAAATTATAGGAAATTATAGGTTATAATACAATATGTAATAGCCATAACACAAATGAAAAACATCTTGGAAATTTTAATAAATAAAATTTTCATTGCACATAACTGTAATATTAAATAAATTTCAAACTTCACTACATACAAAAGTTAAATATCTAATTAGATCAATTCCGTGAATTAGATAACAAATACTTTAATATTTTCAAAAATAACATATTAATAGGAAAGCACAACAATTTACAAAATATAAGTTTGGCGTATTTTATTAAGAGCAGATTCCGATATAAGATCGTCTAAATCAATTTCATCCAATAATTTATGCCTCTATTGCTATAATTGATAAATTTGCTAGACGTTCTTGTTGCATTGTTGCTCTTAAATAGTTTTTGATTATCTTCAATTTGGAAAAAGAACATTCGCCAGATGCTACAGAAACGGGCGGAGTTAAAACGATTCTAAGTGCGACAAATAAATAAGGAAATGTGCATTGAAGATTGTTTTTAAAAATATATTGAAGCACGTTATATGGCTGTGAAACAATGTTTTCTGCTTTTATATGTGACTTTACTAATAAAATTTCATGAAATAAATCATGTCTATCATTATCGGATTTTTTTCTTTGCACATCAGTTAATTTCAGATGAAGATCTTTGCATGATTCTAATGTTTGCCTTGGCGTAAAATATTAATTCAATTAGTTATTTCGTAAATTAATGTTAGAATTGATTTTTAATTTTTTAATTATCTTTTTCAAATGAATATAATTTTCAAATTTATAAATTAAGGAAATAAGAATCCTTTTTCATCTTATTTCGTTTTACTGATTTTTAATTTTATTTTATATCTTGTTTTATGTTTTGGCCACCCGTGTGCGATGCACGCCTTACACAACAGTACATCAGACACGGCACTGACTATATGTATTTTTATTATTTTACTAAATGTTTCCTAAAAACTTCGATTCAACTGGATTAAAAATATATTATTACATTATTAAATACATTTATCATTGTTAGAATGTCTTTCTCAAAAAAAAAAAAAAAAAAAAAAAAAAAAAAAAAAAAAAAAAACAAAAAAAAAAAAAAAAAATAGTTTTCATCTAAAAATTAACTGATATCCAATCAAAAATATTTAATACGTAAAAATAAGCTAAGTACAGTACTAAGAAATTAGATAATTGTTAAAATTTAGATGTGGCTATTTGGTTGATAATTTAAGAAAATAAAACAATAACGTCAATCAAAATAATCTAAATTTAAACAAGTATCTTAATTTCTTAGTACTGTACTTGGCTTACATTTAGTGGATGTTTTGGTTGGATTCAAAATATATGCTAGGGAAACAAAAATTAATAATAATAATTCATTAATATTATTGAATTTGTAACTGAAGGATTGTTATACTCAATACAAATATAACTGAAAGATGAATGTCATGAAACTTAGATCTGCTTCAACGATAAAATGTACAGTATTAATGTGATTTAAAGTATTCATATTTTTAGCTATAAGTATATTATGTTTATCAGTATTCATTATGTATTATCAGATCAATAAAATATTTATCTTTAACCTTAAATTGATAACATTATAATTTACTTGAAAATTCATATAGATTATAGTATATTAAATGAAAAATTACGAATTGAAAGATAAATTATTATTATTTTTTTTTTTTTTGCAAAAGTACAATTTAAGTTTAACGTACAGGATTATTTTTTTTTTTTTAGGAAATATTGTTAAAAATTTAATAATGTTAGTTTAATATTGTTTTTAAAATTTGTAGGTATTTTTCAGTTCCATTCTGTAATTAATTTCCAATATCCTATCGAATTAATTTAATTAATTGTTAATTTGGGAATAATTAGAAAGCGCAACACGTACGCGGAAGTTATCTAGTTCCTTTGACAATAAATACAACAAGTGAATATCAGATAAGCTTTGATAAAAGAGCGTGAAATTAATTCTCAAGAGAATTTTCTTCAGAATTTCCTTGCAGCTACTTTTATATTAAAAAAAATATGATGTCATTAGAAAATTTATTTATTATTAAATGATTTTTTTTATTATTATTATTGATATTTATGCATTAAATATTATCAAAATTCATATCACTGAGTATATTTAGTTTAACTCCCAATTTACTTTAATGCAGAAAGCATTTCGCAATTCATATTTCATCATCATTGATAAATTCCAATATAGAAAAATGCACTTTATTTATTCACACTGCTTTTAAAATTTTATTTTTCACATGAAAATACATAAAATATAATCATAGTTTATTTAATAGTAGAAATAAATTATTATCTTCAGTCCCTAGTATTGTATTATTTAATTTGTTTTATATATATTCAATTGAATTTAAAGATTGGGTCCAAATTTTTAATTCAATATAGATATTTCTCTACGTATCAATAATTTATCAATCAATCATCTATCTTCTGTGAATATTTTAGAAACTGTAGTAGGCATGTTATGGAAAGAACGATAAAACAAATCTCTTTCGCATTTTATTTGATCGATAAATAAGATAGAAATCCAATATTCGACTTATTGAAGTGGAAGGATTATTTTCGATTACAAGATTACTCAAAAAATAATCTGTATAGAAATACGCTCTAGTTAACTTTATTCCCTAAAGGTTAGAGCGTAAGGATAAATTGACACGATAAATATTTTGGAAGATGGGAAAGAAGATAGAATGGAAATGATCGATTGACTCGATATATATTGCAATATTTTGGAAGGTAGAAAAAGGAATCCGTAATAGAAAACTAGCTTCAGGCTAATAATAATTTTCTCTCGAATTAGACATACTTTTATATATTATCTTTCTGAACATAAGAGGCAAGTTTTATATGCGATTATAATTGGAAGGGAATGAAACAAAATTCATTAATTAACAATTTCAATTCAGAAAAAATAATCGCCTACTTTCAGAATGTGTATTTTATTTTGAAATGATTAAAATTAAGAGATTAAATACATGGTATCAAAATCATTTTCGTTAGCATAATCTCTATGGTTCCGTTTTCGCGACTGATTTATATACCGATTTACTACTAGTAATATGACTAAAAATATTTCGCAAAAATACCGGATTCCGTGAAAAGCAGAATCTTGCCTTAAAAATACACAAAAATACGAGAATTTTCAGAATTTCATACGAGGTTAATGAACACTAGATATAACAATCCTACTGACAAGCTTTCTGTGTTGTGTTGTTTACCCTTTCCACGGCCTTTGCGCCTGCACATAGCGCCCTCTATAGTTGGTGGCAGATCTCAATAGCAAGTTTTTTTTAATGAACATATACATGCGCTTCCTTGACCACATATAGAGATCGACTAACGAATTTCTAAATCAAAGCTTCGTTAGTCGACGCCGCGATGCGACGCGACACGGAAACTTTCTGCAATCAAAAACTTCAGAGTTGGCGGCGCAACGCGCTCTATCGCTTCAGGATGAAATAAATTTTTACACCTAATTCGCATAGATAAGTTGTTGCCAGACGAATTAAACGGATTATTATAGCGACGAAAATACGTGTTGAACAAAAGTAACCCAGCAGAACGGCGGTATTCATTTTTCGAAATCTTAATATCTGTACTGTACATCGATGGAAGCAACTGATATGTGCTGCCATCTAACGGATTTAATTTACATTAAAACAATGTTGTTTGTTATAGTCCGTATGCTAAGAGTTTTCTCTTAGAAGTTAATTATTATTAGTAAAAAGACTGTCATAGTCTTTAAACTAATTACTATAAAGAAGGAAATATCACTTAGTTCTTCCTATTTTAACGATATTTACTAAGTGCGAACAAGATAGAATAGCCAATCAGTATGCACTGTAGAATTAGTAGGTATTAATTACCTATAGAAAAGAGGATAATTTGTAGAATTGAGGGCCATCGGGAAGCCATTTAGAAAAACTTTTAATTTGTTCCGAAATACGTGAAATTTTGCCACAATCATAGAAACTAAAGAGGGAAATTATAAGTCCTTTAGTATCAGAGTCGCCTTTTGTGACTCTGATACTAAAGGACATTTTACTTATAAACGACACCTATACCTATGGACCTATACACGAGAAAGACCTATATACACCTATAAATGACACCTATATCTATGGACCTATACACCTATAAACGACACCTACACCTATAGACCTATATACGACAAAGACCTATATACACCTATAAATGACACCTATACCTATGGACCTATACACCTATAAACGACACCTACACCTATAGACCTATACACCTATAAACGACACCTACACCTATAGACCTATACACGAGAAAGACCTATACACCTATAAACGACACCTATACCTATAAATCTATACACGAGAACCACCTATAGACCTATACACGAGAAAGACCAATATACCTATAAACAATACTTATACCTATAGATCTATACACGAAAAACACCTATACACCTATAAACGACACCTATACCTATATATCTATACACGGGAAAGACCTACAGTATATATTTACATATGGGTCTTTCTCCTTAAATATTTCCTTTCCATCGCCCGCTTAGGGCGCCAAAGGGCGCATTTTGTGTTTTATTATTATTATTGTAATAAGACACAGTTATTTAACAGGTGAACGGATTGAAAAGTGCGATATTTTTATGAATTTATATATTTATCAAAACTGATGACTTAAGTGGGCAACAAAAATTTTTGCTCGGGACGCTAAAAGCCTTAGAGAGCGACTGGTAACGCGTTGGCATGCCACGCAGGAGGACCCGGGTCAGCATCTAGTGAAAAGTTTTTTCGGGGTACTGGGTCCGGCACGGCGATCTCCATCCTTCACCATCCGGTCCCCTTCCACGAGTATGAATGCAGCCCGTGTTTGGAACTGGCCCCGCCCCTTAGTAATCTCCCTGATTAGTAAGGAGCTATAAAAATGCAAAAAAGCCCTAGATCCGGTACTGGTTAGTATTCACTTAATTCTTATAATACAGTTTCTACCATCACGTGTTAATTTTATACATTTAAGCAGTCGTCCGTCATCCAATTCTGGTCAGAAGACCCTTTTTAAAAATGTAAATTATCTTTAAAAATCTGATAACCGATTGTGTTATTCAAATATTTATTTTATTTAATATAGATTTAAAATAATATTTTGATTTTATTGAATCATTTTTATTGATTTCTTTTACATGAATTACAAATGTATTGTAGATATAAATATTATCAAGTTTTTAGTGTGTGGAGGGATATTATAGTCTCGTTTTTTAAAGATATTCATGATCATTAATAAATAATCTTTCTTTCTTGATGATGAATTGATTTCCTATGTCCCAATTCAAATATTCTTCATTATAAACAAAAAAAATCCAAACAAGAAAATGAAACTTATTATAGCCTTTCCGTCAGTGACAACACTACTTGCCAGATTATTCGATAAGTACTCTCTTCTGATTGGATGAAAACGAAGGGAAAACTCTAAGTATACAGATTATGGTTTTTCTTTCAATAACGATATTTTCTGCAGAACTAGTATATTTCTATCTAACGGATTTAAGATAAATTAAAACAATACTTGTTTGCTAATTTTTTCTTTCAACAATAGCATTCTGTGAAGAAATAACTGATATGTGCTTCCATCTAACGGATTTTAGATACATTAAAATAATATTTGATAAATTTTTTTTTTCAATAATTACCATGCATATTTTCTATAAAATAATTGGTATGTGTTTCCATCTAGCGGATTTAAGATCCATTAAAACAATATTTGTTTGCTAGTTTTTCCTTTTAATGATTGCATTCTTTCCAGAAGAACTGGTATGCTTCCATCTAATGGATTTAATATATATTTTAACAGTTTTTCTCAATTTATTTTATATTCTCAGCTTTAAAATGTCATTATTTATTTTCAAATCATCATCTAGCAGTTACCGATTTAGATTTTGACACTGTACATTTCTTTATGTTAGCATTTATATAAAAAGTACTGTATATGTTTAAATAGTAAATAGATCACAGTTTAAATTAACGAAAACAAAGGTAAAAAAAATTTTTCACAAAAATTTGTCTACTTTACAAGAAAATTATGGTTGAAAACCTACAAATATATAAAATAATGTTACTATTTTTACAATCAACATCAAGAAGTGGGTAAAAGTGATTATAATATTCCTATTTTTGATGTATTTTTATAAGAAGACTGAATGGAAACACGTGTTTTTAAATAAATTCAAAAGCGGAAATTCGATGGAAAATCTTAGTGTCATCATATCATGCATCATATACATCAAAATGATTAGATATTTGTATAGTACTCTAGAAAAATATTGATAACTGTAATTAAATAATATCAGCCCATCATATTCTTTAAATCTTTTCTGCATTATCGTTTATGAAAGTGTGTATGTTTCTGTTGAAAATATTAAAAATCGTACTGTTTAGATGGCATTTGCATTTGAGTTTTCTCTTTTGCATTTTTAGATTTTTCAGATAAAATTCCATCCGAAAATCATCTTCTGAAACCTTCGTGAGTTTTAGTGTCGACAAGTTATGGACATAAATATTTTAAGCCAAAATGCTTAGTTTATCTTTGCAGATAGGGTTTAGTTATCTCGATTGTTTTCCACTTTCTCTTTGCTCTTAAAATAAGTTGTTTTTCAGGAAATGACGTAAGAAATATAGTATATGAAAGCACAGATTTCCATCCCCAAGTTTATTTTTGATTCCCCGTGTTCAAACGATAAAAAGGAAATATTTAAGGAGAAAGACCCATATATAAATATATAGGTCTTTCTCGTGTATAGATATATAGGTATAGGTGTCGTTTATAGGTGTATAGGTGTTTCTCGTGTATAGATCTATAGATATAAGTGTCGTTTATAGGTATATAGGTCTTTCTCGTGTATAGGTCTATAGGTGTAGGTGCCGTTTATAGGTGTATAGGTCTATAGGTATAGGTAATCGTTTATAGATGTATATAGGTTTTTCTCCTGTATAGTTCCATAGGTATAGGTGTCGTTTATAGGTGTATATAGGTCTTTCTCCTGTATAGTTCCATAGGTATAGGTGTCGTTTATAGGTGTATATAGGTCTTTCTCGTATATAGGTCCATAGGTATAGGTGTAAGTGTTTCAGTTGTCTATATAAATATAGAAAACTGAATTCGGAGTGTTTAATATCCAAAATTTGTTAAAATATTTCAAATGTCTGACTGCAGTGCAATCTTAGCTAGCAATGTATCTTTAAAGCAGTCTGGTTTATCTATAGCGAGGAAGTGATTTCAACAGCAGGCTTTTACTGTTAATGCGAGTATTGTTTCACAATTTTAGATTTTGAATTTAAAAAAAAAATATCCAAAATTAATCAAAAATAGAGATATAAACACTAAATCAATATGAATCACACGTAACCACAAAATCAGGTGGTTAAAGTAAATTTTTTTCTTTAAGTTTTCATTGGTTGTATTGGATTAAATAAAATAATATTACGAGAATTAAGATTTAAATATTATATAAAACCTGTGAGTCATGGAAGGAATCAGTTCCTAGGAAAATTTAAACGGAAGTTAGAGAAAATAACCCCTATAGTCGCACAGATTATAAAAAATATTATCAGCGTGTCTATAAAAGGCAAAAATTCTATTTTTTAGAATTTTAAAATTTTATAGAGTCTGATTTTTATTATTAATCGTTGCCTCATGATGGCAACGATATTCATGATATTCGGCATCAGTATTCTGTTTCGTAGATTACTAAATTATATAAAAATAATAAATATATAAAAAATATACAACATAGATGAAAATATATATAAAAATAAATATATGTTGTACATATACACAGTGGCGAGGGGGCGGTCCCCACAGGTACCAAACTGAATGGGGGCCAAGAACATGGAATATCATTACTATTCACCTTAAAAGTTTTGTATAATTTTCAGTTCTTAAAAATTATTTTAAAAAAAGGTGTGTTGTAAGCTAAAACAAATATGTTTTTTGAGGGGGAGAGGGGCCAAAAAAAATGCCACTCCGGATATCAAAGATTCTTGGTACGCCATACCAGTATTATTGAAGTTTTAACATTTTCGATGGAATTATTTATTTTGGAATTAAATTATGAAAATATAAATATAATCATATTATGGATCAAAATTAATCAAAAATAGAGATATAAACACTAAATCAATATGAATCACACGTAACCACGAAATCAGGTGGTTAAAGTAAATTTTTTTCTTTAAGTTTTCATCGGTTGTATCGGATTAAATAAAATAATATTACGAGAATTAAGATTTAAATTTTATGTAAAACCTCTGACTCATGGAAGGAATCAGTTCCTAGGAAAATATAAACGGAAGTTAGAGAAAATATAAGTATTAAAAACATCCCTGTAGTCGCACAGATTATAAAAAATATTATCAGCGTGTCTATAAAAAGCAAAAATTCTATTTTTTAGAACTTTAAAATTTTATAGTCTGAATTTTATTATTAATCGTTGCCATCATGAATTCGGCATAGGAGGTTATAATAAACCACCTTTTATCGCCGCCTGTTTAAATATTAAAGAATTAGAGTAAAATAAGCATCTTCCCCCTATCCACTCTATATATTCCAATTGTAAAATTTAGCATTATATATACATTATAGTATTGTATATATACACGAACTGTAAGATTAGCATTATTTATATGAACTGTAAGACCTAATATTATATACACGAACTGTAAGATCTAGCATTATTTATACGAACTGTAAGACCTAGCATTATATACACGAACTGTAAGATTACATTATTTATATGAACTGTAAAATCTAGCATTATTTATACGAATTGCATGATCTAGCATTATTTATACAAACTGCAAGACCTACTATTATATATACCAACTGCAAAAATCTAGTATTATATACTAACTGCAAGAGCTAGCACTACATATATCAAATGTAAGCATTACTTATTACAATTCTTTGCGATTATATTTAATGTATATATTCTTTAATTTTACAGTATTTCTTGTAATTAAACTAAATATGAAACTCTATAAAGTTTGCAGTTTAATATCAGTACCTGTTAATATTAAATTCAAGATAATACTTCTATAATGCTATTGTATTTTATCTCCTTTATTTAATTTCTCTGCATTTTATCACCTAACAATGATCAGTACTAAATTTCTATCATATTTTTCTGCTTTAATTCGATCTGTTTTTCCTCTCTTACACGTTTCTCGACTATTATATAACTAAATTTTAATATTTCGGAAATAAATATCAGTAAGGCTTCCGAACAAAAATATAAATCGTGATACAACTTTCTACATTTTTTGGGTTTCTTAATAAAGCGAGTACTATCCAACAACAAATGTCTTTTGTTGCCACCTGTTCCAAATACATTAAACTGTTATATATAAAAACTTTTATTTTATGTAACTTTTATACCGTTTCGTGTCAATATAACATTTTTTATTTTATTTTACGATTGTTTTCGGGATAAATAAAAAGCAGAATTTTTTTTTTTTTGCAGCGAGACTTGATCAATACGGCGATTACTCTACAACATAAAAATGTGACATGACGCAATTACTAATTGAGCAGAAGCTAATAAATACAGTCATATTGAGTTCAGTTCCAAGGTCACTAGTAAAATAATTACTGGCAAAATTAAAGTATGATTAGCGAAAATTGGTGAAAGTGCAATATTTTTCTCCAACTAACTTCCTAATCAACTGGTTTCCTTGAATATAATTAAGCCACGATAGGAATTAATTCTCTTCTGGGGCGATTACCTCTTCTGTTTTGAATGAATAATAATTATTATAATTCTTTTTTGGTGCCTCCTGTGGTCACAAATCACATCAAGAACGACTGAAAACATGTTTAGCAGGAAAGAGTTTTATAACTTATCTATAGACAATTATTAAAACCTGATTTATAGTTCGGTCTTGTACACAAATATTTTGCATTCTAATTGCATATAAAACCTAACGAGACGAACATATTATTTAAATCGTGGTAGGAGACAAAAATCGATTTTCGGGAATTTCGAAAATAAAAATCGATTAATCAGAAATTCTGTTACTTCGGTTACGTATCGAGCTTCCAAAACAGGAATTTTCTATGTGTATCTGCTGATAAGTTATAAAATTAATACTAGTACTAGAGTATATCCTTCAACAGCTTCTGACATGTGATAACTTTTTCTTCTTTCTCGCCTCCTTGGAAGGTGTTAGGGGTATTTATACAGCAAAATGTCGCACTTGTGCACTCTCTTCACGATAAAAAATGGTTAATAATGATAGCTGTAAACTGTAATTTTTCTCGAAAAAAAAAAATAAAATTTCCTTCCAATATGTAGAAACGAAAAACATTTTTTAATGATATTAAGGAAATTATGACAATAATTTTAAAATTTCCTTTACGATCTTTCGATATTTTAAAATATCTTCACACTCGAGAATTTTTGAACGATTATCAAGTTTAGTATATCAATAGAAATTAACGAAAATCGATTAAATAATAATTGCAAAATAGGAATCGAATTAATTTTATTATCAACAAGCTCTTTTATTTCTTTAAAATTCGATAAAATAGAACTGTTTAGCTGCAGAGTCAAAAATCGAAATTACAAACCTTCAGATAATCGATTATCGTAAATTATTTTAATTGAGTGGCTGACGAAATTTGGGATGATGGATTATCGTAAAACATTTAATCCCAAAATCGGTTTTCATATATTCTAAGAATAATCAAACATAAACGATTTAACATATGTCGACGAATTAGAGGTAGTTACTCACCTTTTAGTAGCTAAAAAGTAGCAAAATGATATCCCCGTATCCCGTACACGTCTAACAACTCAAGAAAGTTATCCAAACAATCACGTGATTGGGACAGTCCTTCCTTCGGTTCTCGTGATAAACTGCGAGAAGACAGTGAACATTTGGCATCCTTCCAGACAATTTTCGCACTCATTTCAAAAATTTACTAACACATCTAGTTAAAAAATAGCATTAATTTTAATACCTTTCGTTCTTTTATTTCGAAAGAAGTGCAGAGGTGCGAAAACCGAGTGTCGAATGTCACTGGCAAACGACAACTACCTATAAAAATAACTAAAACATATTCAACTTTGACCAGTTTTAGTGGATGTAATGCAAAACCTTATTCAATATGCAACAAAGGATGTTAAGAGAATAATAAAAGATTGAATTGCCATTTTTGAAAAACAGGTTTTTGGATATGCACAATTTACATACGTACGCAAAAATTTTAATTCGATCAACTAAACAAGTTTATATTTCCTTTATATAGTTTTCAAATCCAGAAATAAATGAAAATAAAAAAAAAAAGGAAAAAATCAAGATAAAAGCGATTATTTAAATAATTTTTGATAATCTGGGAGATAATAAAGCCACAAGTAGTCAAGCGTCACCAAATACACTTCATGTACACGCTTGAATGAGATAATTCTTTCTATATTTAACTCACTGAAGCGTTACTACTACTATAATAACATTTCACGTGTTACCATCCACTTTATAGTTTCAAAAGAGAACATTATTTCTAGTTTTCAGAGATACTAAACGTGATATTTCAAATTTAAAAATGTAAGAGAGCTTGTTTAATTGATGATTTGCTATTTTCTTCCTATAAATAGAACTTAAATATGCTTGAAGCATTTTTAAAAATTTGGAATCGGAAGAAATGACTTACATGTAAACGTGGAAAGTAGAAAATACTTTAGAAGTTTTAAATGCCAGCATTTAGATCCAAACAAATGCAGAAAAAAAAAGAAAAAAGTTCATGTTCCAATTCATCCTGGCAGTTTTTAAACTCATGTAAGCATGCTACAAATACTAAGTGTGCCAAGAAGCGTAACATCATCTTTAGTTTAAATAACTTATATTGCATTATTGATGGGAATTGTAGGAAAAGTAGAAGCTCAAAATTACATTTTGTTGATCGACTTAACCCAAGCGAATCCTTCTTTGTTGTCTTTTTATTTTTTTTTTTAAGTGGATCTTTCCATAATAGTCCAATTACTTATTGTGCTCGCTGTTCTGTAAATAGCATGTATTATGAAAGATAAGAATGTGAATGGGATCTAATTGCTGATCGATGTTATTCAAGGACATGAAGATGCCATCATGTCAGTTGCTTAAATGAACAAATTAACAAATTGAAGATGATTAGAGAGAGAGGGGACGGCCCTATTGTTCCCACACTTTCTAACTGACGTCAGAACTTAATTAGAATAGCATAGAAATGATGACGAAACAATTTAGATGGCACAGGATGTCTCATTAGTGTCACACCTCGATTAAATAAGTGCAGTTCCGCATTCGTGTATCTATACAATTTTCCTGTCATCCGCATTTCATTTATTATTCTAAACAAAGGCGTGTCTCCGCATGGAAACATGCAAACATCCAATAAGTTTCTAGTACATATATACGTGATAAAACATCGTTTCTACCAATTCTTCTATTTTTGAACTCCAATATGGCATAAAGTGCATCCGATATTTAACGGCAGCCATTAAATTTTCATATAAATGCTACATGAAACCATAATTTTGACTTTAAAGAGCAAAGCTGGATCTCATAAATTTACTAAAATTTACATGATCCAAGTTTTTATATAGAATAATTGATTTCTGATATTTTTAATTCATTTTTTTTTGCCTTATTTTAGTGCAACAGTTTTAAGAAATCGACTTTCTGACTTAATTTTAAATTTAGACATGTTATGACACGTTTCTGTTGATATAATACAGGCGAAATTGATCCCTTTTGGAAATATCCATGTACTTCTCGTATAAACTATATAAAGTGTAGGAGAATTTAAAGACCTTTAAAAGTCATAATAATGCATTTTAAATAGGATTAAATTCTGTTTAGTTTCATACTAGAAAGATGCCGAAGAAAGGATTATTGCGATTATTGATTAAAGAGCTTAAAACTTTTATTTTGCATGGAAAAGTCCGTGAAACAAGTGGAAAAGTAAATAACTGAATTTGATCTGAGTAAATTAATAATTTTGTTACGAATTTGGAAGTTTTTCAAAAACATGTTCCGCTTAATTACCCTCGCTGACGTAAACCTTTTTTTTTTTTGACGTATTTTTCGTAAATGCGTTTCGTTCGAAATACATTCCGAACGAAAAAAGACTTCAAACAGGCAAAAAGAACTTGTACAACATACTCTGCCGTCTGTCGTCTAAAATTATTACTAATAAGTTTGTTAATCATCAAACCCGTTTTTCTTCTTCTTTACCGTCACTTATTTTTAATTGCAAAATCTAATTTATTTTCACATCTAAAACAGATCAGTCATCTCTTAAAGTTTAAGTTTTTAATGAGCAATTAAAAATTTATCCACTTATACTCTGAAAAACGAATAAAAATATTTGGAATTTCGTTCCTTTGAGTTAATATTAAAAAGAATTTTTTTATATATACAAGGCTTCTTTTACTGCTACCGAAAATCAAAATGATACGTTTTTAAAAAGAATAAAATATCGATTTATCTACGTTTTTTTATATGATTTCTCTATTTTTTGTTTCTACTCTACTTTGTCCATAGAATATTTTTAATATATATTATATAATACTCAAAGGAAGAAAACAGTATTTAATAATTTACAAAAAAAAAAAGAGAGAAAGAAAGGAGATATTACATAAAAAATATAATACTGTGATTAGCCGCATAACCGTTATCATTTCTTCTTCTTTTTTTAAAATCTACTATTCTTTCATGTCTTCAATGTTTTCTGCTTTGTTATTTTTACTTTTAATGCAAATTTTCTGAAAGCACAATGAAAAAAAAAAAAAACTTATTTTCAGACACTTCTAATATTGTTTTCTCTTTCGTAAGATATATAATATTGCTTTATTGTTTTATTGGAATTTTTCGATTAATAGTTACATTCCCAAAGGATAAACGACTACATGTGATTATGAAATTCCATTTTCCCCTCTTCTTTCTTATCTAATCATTTGATTGACTGTATTGAACTTCATATATGGAACTTCGTTCTTGTTAGTGGCATTTCGATTTTTAATAAGAATTCAGGAAATATATTCGAAACGTTGATAAAAATTGCATTTTTGCAAATATGGCAAATAACAGTTTAATTAACTTTTATTACTTAATATAAAACATACTACAAATATCAAAAACTTTTCTGGTTTATGATATATTTAGAAATAATATATTATGTTAATAATTTTATGAAAGTATTGAATATCAATAATAGAGGAAGAAAAAGGCAAGTAATCTGAGCAAACATGACCTTCATAAAACAATTTATGATTTATGAAGATCATGTTTCAAAAGTACATAAAGTTTTTAAGTTTTGCAAGACTAGAAATTTTAAGTAAAAATATTGAAAAAAAGAAGATAGAATTGTATTTAATGTTTGTTAAGAATTTTGTTAAAACATAATTTTGATGCAGATCTTTTATAACGACTTGATGTAACTTGTTGAATGACTTGTTTAAACTTGTTGCATTTCAGCAATTGATACTCTTACGACCGTATTCACCATCTCGAGTTAAATGACGTGTTAGTCAACTCGAGGTAAATTTTAAGGTTCGGATCAGATGCGAGGTTAATTCTCATCGGTATTCAGAAAGAATATTAACCCTCGAGTACACGAACTCTTGGGTTAACCTTTCCGAATACTACTGTTTACGAGATTAAATGACAATCCGTTTGAAACAAGCAATGTGATTGGCTTTCACAAATCACGTGATATACGTAAGAAAAATAGAGGGAGAAATAAATCAGAGATAATTTTACTAATTTCGAAAGAGAGATGTTATTGCAGTTAACGGAAAAATATATTTCCGTTATCTAAAATAAAAAACCAACGCAATAACAATAAAAGAAAAGCAAGAAACTTGGAAAGCAATTGAGGAAGAATTCAATGGAATCCCAGGAATAACCGTACGAACAATGAAGGAAAATTTGGGATTGCTATAAAAATTAATAAGAAAGCAATCAGAGAACGAGCTCAAAATAAAATTGAGTTTTTAAAACTGATGGTAGATTAAATTTCAACAAAGATGTTTATTCATTGAGGGAAGATTGCTATCAATGGAGGGCATCAACACAGTCACTTGTAATTGCATGTGATAGCGATTCCCAACATATAACAGGTAAATATTTGATATTAGCACTTTCAATTAGCATTAGTTATTCATTATGCGGTATATTTGAAAATATTTAGGCTAATCTTTTATTATTTAACATAAGTTTATCTAATATAGCAGTGGCAGAAACGATACTCGATAAAAATCCAGATTCTATTTTGATTTCAGAAGTATCTGTTTCAAAGAAGTCATTGCATAATTTCTCAAACTTTGAGCTGATAACTTATAGCCAATTTTGTCGACCAATTGTTTTACAGTCCTTTTGTAAACAATATCGACAAACAAATTCGTAATAGTCAAGACCATGGTGTAAGGATAATAGTGTGTCATTGAGCATCCAGCGTAGGTAGCTGACGTAAATATTGACGTCATACTCGAAGCATGTGGCATACTAGCATATTGTTAAAGTGTAAATATTTTGTTGTGTTTATACGAATTTTATTATAAAGTAAACGTTTTTTTTTTCAAAATTTCGATTAAATAATTATTTTAAACAATTCTTACAATTTCTACTTTAATGGCTACGAACTTAAAATTAAATTGAAAAGCTACATTCACAAACATTTAATAATTACATTTATTACAGATTATACTTCATTCAAATACAGACCACTTCGGTTATGGTAATATGAGGTAAATTATAAATTTATAAAAATATAAACATCGAGTTTAAATTTAATTACATAATAATAATAAATAAGATTACAATTAATGCTAACACAAATGCAAAATATTTAAAACGTTTGATTGAATATTTTTATATATTTCAAAACAAGGAAATACAAAATTACATGAATAAAATACTGTGTTTAATATGCAAAAATACAAAATGTTAAGTCTATAAGAAGAAAATTTAAATGATATTAAGTAATATGGTATAGATTTTAATTAAAATTCATTAGATTTTAGCATTTTGGGAATAATAAATTAATTTTATGATAAATACTGTATTTTCAACTATTTTCAAATTAAAGTTTTGCAAACTAAACAATAAAACTTTTTTTCTATTAGTAAATTTAGATATCTTTTTATCTAATTTTTTTACAATTATTTACACTTATTTTCATATTTAAATATCTTAACCTTATGTACGTTCTAGTTCTGACTAAGCAGGAAATTACTTCAAATGGAATATCAACTGAAGAAGGCAATTTAGAAATTGTTTTATTAGTTAGTGTATCAAATATGAATTTTTCAGAAGACAAAGAAAATATTCAAAATTCGCAGAAAATGGCAGTAACTAGTATAAGCGCACTACAGTTTGCTCTGAGAGTGAGTGTCATGCGCGAACTATACTAAAAATGAACCAAGTTACTGACACACCATATCCTTACACCATTCTCTTGCCCATAGAGATATTACCCGACAAAAAGTGGCGCCCTCTTTTGGGTAATGGTTACAATTAATATTGTACAACACAGATACTATATGAGATTTAAGTTTTTTATTTTTCAATTGGGTTATCAATTTAAATATAACAGGATTATATTCGATTAAATCTGATTCAATATAATCCTATATCTAATATAATTTCAAAATTGTTAATTCCAAACAAAAAACTCATTCATTCACATCCAGATGAAATTGTCCAATGAAAATTCATTGTATGATCAATAAAATAATTTTAATGAATATAAACAGGATATTTTTGCATTTTATGATTGATTTGCGTTTTTTTCTTTTTTTTTTCTTTTCAAAATGCAAATATAATTTAATGAAATAATTAAAGCCTGAGAAATGGCGATATGAAAAAGCACAACACAAATATAATTCTAGATTGCAAGCAAAAAACGAATATAATTCTAGATTGATCATAATGAAGAAACGTATATCAATCGAAAGAAGGCATATATTGTAATAAATAAAGCATTCTCAAAAAATCAAGACATTTTCTATTTTTCGTATAAATTTTTAACATAACGCATCATGACGCATCTTAATTCAGTTAACCATATGCCAATCTGATGAATCTTTAATTCTCAAGTACGAATTTATTTTAGCAGTTTATATAAAAACCTATATATAATCAGAAACAGTTAACCTTCGATTTCTTGTTCTTTGAGAAACTTGACTATTTTTAATCCTATTTCAATCAATATCAGTTACTTTTTGGTGAATCTAGAATTATTTCTTAATTTTTAGCAAATATATTAATATTATATAAGAATTCCTGTGTTTTCATATCAGAAAAATGGGTACTTGTCTTTTATAGCGGCTCCGGCGAGAAAGCGATCTAATGCGATCGCGTCCAGTCGCGTCGCGGCCGAGATAGTTTTAGAATGAACCTTTAACATAACGGAATTGTCGATTCGTATTTTATACATCAGTCGGTGGGCGGCGAATTTTCAATTTTCAAATGTATAGCTTATTTGGAATGAATGTTTAACACAACAGAATTTCGCCGCTCACCGACTAATGTATAAAATTCGAATCGACAATTCCGTTGTTAAAGAACCACGTGATCTAAATCTAAAAACTATCTCGGCCGCGACGCGACTGGACGCGATCGCGTTAGATCGCTTTCCCGCCGGAGCCGCTATAAAAGACAAGTACCCATTTTTCTGATATGAAAACACAGGAATTCTTATATAATATTAATATATTTGCTAAAAATTAAGAAATAATTCTAGATTCACCAAAAAGTAACTGATATTGATTGAAATAGGATTAAAAATAGTCAAGTTTCTCAAAGAACAAGAAATCGAAGGTTAACTGTTTCTGATTATATATAGGTTTTTATATAAACTGCTAAAATAAATTCGTACTTGAGAATTAAAGATTCATCAGATTGGCATATGGTTAACTGAATTAAGATGCGTCATGATGCGTTATGTTAAAAATTTATACGAAAAATAGAAAATGTCTTGATTTTTTGAGAATGCTTTATTTATTACAATATATGCCTTCTTTCGATTGATATACGTTTCTTCATTATGATCAATCTAGAATTATATTCGTTTTTTGCTTGCAATCTAGAATTATATTTGTGTTGTGCTTTTTCATATCGCCATTTCTCAGGCTTTAATTATTTCATTAAATTATATTTGCATTTTGAAAAGAAAAAAAAAAGAAAAAAACGCAAATCAATCATAAAATGCAAAAATATCCTGTTTATATTCATTAAAATTATTTTATTGATCATACAATGAATTTTCATTGGACAATTTCATCTGGATGTGAATGAATGAGTTTTTTGTTTGGAATTAACAATTTTGAAATTATATTAGATATAGGATTATATTGAATCAGATTTAATCGAATATAATCCTGTTATATTTAAATTGATAACCCAATTGAAAAATAAAAAACTTAAATCTCATATAGTATCTGTGTTGTACAATATTAATTGTAACCATTACCCAAAAGAGGGCGCCACTTTTTGTCGGGTAATATCTCTATGGGCAAGAGAATGGTGTAAGGATATGGTGTGTCAGTAACTTGGTTCATTTTTAGTATAGTTCGCGCATGACACTCACTCTCAGAGCAAACTGTAGTGCGCTTATACTAGTTACTGCCATTTTCTGCGAATTTTGAATTTTTTCTTTGTCTTCTGAAAAATTCATATTTGATACACTAACTAATAAAACAATTTCTAAATTGCCTTCTTCAGTTGATATTCCATTTGAAGTAATTTCCTGCTTAGTCAGAACTAGAACGTACATAAGGTTAAGATATTTAAATATGAAAATAAGTGTAAATAATTGTAAAAAAATTAGATAAAAAGATATCTAAATTTACTAATAGAAAAAAAGTTTTATTGTTTAGTTTGCAAAACTTTAATTTGAAAATAGTTGAAAATACAGTATTTATCATAAAATTAATTTATTATTCCCAAAATGCTAAAATCTAATGAATTTTATCTTCCTTGATTTTGTTTCAGTTTCCTCATTTACTGCAGCTAATAGCATCATTTGGTAAACAGCGCGAGCCTTTCGTTGATTAGCGTCCATTTTGTTTTACACGAAATGAATTATGGGGACGCCGTCTCTGGTCATTATCGCGACTAAGGGAATTGCCCCCGCGTTTATCTGCGACGGTTTTTGACTGTTCCGCTTTCCGCGGCGGATAGTGGGAACCAACCTTAACTCTTTGCGTTCGATCTCGTTCTGGCAATGCTCTGACACTTCTAGCACCAAACTTTTGTTTAACATTTGAAATATATACTGTATTAACTTATTTCAAAAAATATTTTGCAGATTGAATTCGATGATATTATTTTTTTTCACTTGCCAAATCGATTAACTCCATCAGTCACACAAAAATTATAATAAAAATAACGATTACTCCAAGGATATACATCTTATGCATTTTATATGTCGTTAAATAAAAGATACACTTGTAATAATACATTCTACAATGTTTATTTGAATTTATATTTTAAAGGAGATTTTAAAATCAATGCATATTATTTTATCATTTTTCTCGACTTCGTTTTGTGGAGTTAATCGATTTGGCAAGTGAGCGGCTCAATTATGTCAACTCATCTGGCTCGTTTCGAACGGGTTTCATATATTTTAAATTAAAATTTGTTAAAACATAATGTTGATGCAGAGAACTTTTTTAACAACTTGATGCAACTTATTGAACAACCTTTTTAAACATTTCACCAATTGATGCTCTTACAGACTAAATTTCTGTTTTGTGTGGTTTTATGCCGCTTTCTATTCGGTGTGTATTAACGCTCGGGGATTTCCCTGCCCACCACTGGTCTTCAATATTTCAGGAGGGATGCCAAATGGAGAACAGGGTTCAATGAGGCGGGCCCGGACTCCTCCTGAAAAAACTGGAGGTGTGGGACTCATAAATTGGGTCCCACACCTCCAGGTTTTTCAGGAAATGAAATTTTTTCATTGAATCTTTCCTTATTTAATTTTATCATACTATACTTTTTTTATAATGAATTGGATGCTATTTTAGGAAAGGATCCTAATATTGAGCCTTTGTCAACAGCTAGCAATATAAATGGGTTTAAAATTGAGTTTCTTATGATCAAAACAAGTTCTTAATATGTATTTGAAAATAACTTTAAATAATCAATTTTTAGAATTCTACAGATGAAAAGCTAATACGAGGGTAAGTCAAAAATTATCTACACTTTTGACATAACTCTGCCTAAACTGTGCACACTGACTTCTGCCCGCGCTTATTTTATTGTTATATTGTTGTGGTCCTGCTATGAAAGTTTGATCCTAATTCCTCCATTTGTCTTCCTTTCCTTGCAGATCGATCATGGCTGCTCCATTAGAAGTTTGCACCAAAGAGGAACAGCGAGCAGTGATCCGATTCCTATGGTCAGAGGGTGTCAAAGGGTCAGATATTCATCGCAGACTATCATTGCAATATGGGGAAGTGCACTATCACGAAAAACTATGTTCTTGTGGATTGAGAAGTTTACGAGTGTTGTCTTCTGTAGTGGAGGTTGATGGCCGTCCTGCTCCCTCTTCATGCGTTACACTTGTTCGAACACTTTTAAACTTCTTGATCCACAAGAAGACTGGTCAGAGGGTGTCTGACCCTTTGACACCCTCTGACCATAGGAATCGGATCACTGCTCGCTGTTCCTCTTTGGTGCAAACTTCTAATGGAGCAGCCATGATCGATCTGCAAGGAAAGGAAGACAAATGGAGGAATTAGGATCAAACTTTCATAGCA
>AYEL01075387.1:0-38794 GCA_000484575.1 Olivierus martensii | reverse complement strand
GGAAGTAAGTTAACTTTTAAACTAAAATATAATACGTTAGCATATAGGAAAATAACGATAAATAAATAATAGAGTGCATAATAAAATAAAAATAGGACAGGTCCAAATTAACCTCCTCACAGGCGGAGCTAAAAGTCTTAAGCCGGCTGAATGATTAAACTAGTATACTGAATGTGGAAAGCAGAGTTGTAAAAATCGTCGAAGATTCGTATCCATTTTACCTGATCCGTGTCTTAAGCCGGCTGAATGATTAAACTAGTATACTGACACAGTACACGCTTCTGTACTGTACTAAGGGAAGAATTTGTTATTTAACAATTTTCTTCAATAACCGAATAAGAATTCCGAAAACTTATTCGTAAAATTATTATTAATTATTAAATTCTGAACAATATTATTATTCTATATGTATAAAATATTCTATTATTCATTTATGGATGAATATTATATTTGTCAAATACGTTAGGTGGAGCTTTAAAAGTCAGGTGCTTATATGTTTAGAGTATTTTTCGGTAAATTTTTTGTAGTTTTTCTTGTGAAATAAAAAGAAAAATGGCACTTTTTAGAATATGTGGACCCAAACTATCTGTATGTTGCTCAGTTTTAAGTATTTGGGGAATAATAATGTTGGTAAGTATTACCAATTTTATAAGCAAGTTCGATTATATATTCATTTAGAATTTTCCATTGAAGATACTGAATGGAAGTCCTTATTTTAAAATATCTAATACATAGCTAAAGTTTCTTTCAATTACAGCCTATCTAAATTAAACTAAATTTTACACTGTATTATAGTTTCTCTTTAATTAAATTGGTAGCTGTATCTAATGTGCTTATTAAGATTTTTCTTAGTGAATTGCAATTAAACAACTACTTAAGCATTTGCTTTAAACACTTTGTTTTTAATTATAATATGAAGTTACCATGAAGTTTTTTCCTCCATTTATAACTGAACATTTATTATAAATATTCTATAGGCGTTTAAAAATGATGTTTCTCTTTAAAATATTTAACATATAAATAAGATTTAAATAATTTTCATTAATATTTTATATCAATGCAAGTGGGAGGAGTTTATGTTCACTGAAATTTAAACTTGTTGATCTTTCTTCCGATTAAAGGTATTTGTATATCAATACAGGCCTGATTTTGATCTGAGTCAGAAATTATGACATGGATTGCATATTTTTAATTTTTGTAAAATTTTAAGAGTTGATTAAATAGTTTAAATGATTTTAGATATATCATCCTGAATAAATGTATCAATTTTAAATAAAATATAATTTATCTTTACAAAGTCGCATAATTTTTCATTTCCATTGATTTATGTATGCATAAATTTATGTAAATCTTAATTTCTTAAATCTTTATATTGCATCCTATTAATATTCTATTGATTTGTTTATCCATATTAAATAATTTTAATCAAATATATCAGAACTATGCAAAATTTCTTATGCTAAAGAAAGAATAAAAAATGATTATAATCTGTATATTTAGAATTTTGTTTCATTTTCAATCAATGAGAATCGGATACTTATTGGATAGTTTTGCAAGGATAGTAATCTATAATAAGTTTTCTTGGTTTGGATTGTTTTTGATTCATGATTGAGAGTGTTTGAGTTTAGAACATGGAAAATGAATTGCAAAGGAAGAGAGATTGTTTACAATGTTCATGAATATTTAAAAAAAAACATTTCCTATAATAATACTGTATTTCATATATTAAAAACTTGAAGATAATCATATCAAAAATAAATTTATAATTCATATAATAAAAAAAATCAATAAAAATGATTCAATGAAATATTTTAAATTAATATTAAATGAAATAGCCAATTGATTTATTTTTATTCAAATGTTTATCAGATTTTTAAATATAATTATTTTTATTTTTTGTTATTATAAACATGTAAAAAATGCAGTCTACCAGAAAAAAATAATAGATGATCACTTAATGCATAAAAATATCACATGACAATGAAAGCTGTATTATAAGAAATTAAGTGAAGACTAACAGACTTTTCATATTTTTTTTTTTACTTTCTCTGATTGTGGAAAAATTTTATATTTCTGGACAAATTAACTTAAAGTTTTCATCTAAATGGTTTCTCTGATGGCCTTGAATTTTAGTAATTATTCTCATTCTATAGATAATTAATACTTTACTTGTTAAGGCTGTGACACATTGAATGCAACATGAAAGTGAAACATAAGAAAGCAACTTTGCACAGTTACATGCATACAGTGTGTCTTGGACTAGCTTTTCCCATGTGGCTGTTCGAGTTAATGCACATAGTTGCATGAAACAAAATGAAAAAGTTGAACTTTGACCAATCAGCACACGCGAACAATACGGTGCAGCAAGATGCAAAGGAAGCAATCAACCAATAGAAATGAATATTTTATAAACTTAGAAAATAGCGAAAGTTCAACCGTGTGGTTGGATTTCAGATATAGAATTTGTTTTAGAAGTACAAAAAGACCATAGCTATATGTCATGAGATTAAAAGAATACCAAAAATATATGATCACTTCTTTCTAATGTCAAATAAATCATACTCTGCAAACGACCTCTATCGGCAAATTCATGAAACATGAGAAGTAACTTGACTGCAATGTAGACAGGCTGCACACAATGCAATGCGAAGCAAAGGATGCAAGTTTTTCTGTCACCTTTGCTTCGCTTCACATTGCATTCAGTGTATTACAGCCTTTAATTTTACTGTGAATACTAACTGACCAGCCATTCTATTTTGCTCAGACTTTCTGTTAATTGCTTGTAATCATTGTTAAAATAGGAAGAAGTAAGCAATATTTCTGTCTTTGTTGTTTATTGATTTAAAGACTATGACATCATATATGATGATTTTTCTAGTTGAAAACTTAGTATACAAACTATAGTAAAATGGCACATATGATCATCTTTAAGTTTGATCATGTTGTTCATATTAATATTTAATGAAATAATATCTAAAGACTAATGAAACAGTAATTAAATTAAGAGTGTTCTCATATTTCTGTCTTGATTAGAATTATTAATTATGAAAAAATTAATGAATACAAGTAATTGATAGGATTTTGTGGAAAAGATTAAATTGAAATTTGGCTAAATTTACAAACATATAAGCTGTAATAATTGGGAAAAGTTGAATAATTTTATAAAGGTAAGTCATACATTAATTAAAGTGATTGAATTTGATTTGAAATAATGTCTAAAATTATTTAAACTAAATAAAATTAAATGATAAGTCAGTTAAGTAAGATAAGCAGGCTTATCATTTAATAAGTAAGATAAAGGTATAAGATAAAAAGATGAATAATTATATTAAGATAAAGATTATATATATATAAAAATATGAAAAAATAAAAATATATATAAAATATAAAAGAGCAAAAATTTTCTTGGGAGATAGTGTTGATATACATACATCATAGCCAAGTTCTAGATAACTGTACAAAGTTTCTCTTATTTATTATATAATTACATTGATAGATGCTTAAATTCTTTAAATTAGATCCATTTTGCCTTTTCTAATAAATTGCATTAGAAATGCCATTTACCAATCTACTATGACATTATATATGCATGATCATGTAACTAGTTCCATTGTAGTTCTGGCCCAATCTCATGTTTCTTCAATGTTCATCCAGTCTATAATATAAAGAATGAATCTATAAAGTTCCTGACTTTATAGATCATGATTACATATCAGGATCTTATAACTTAATTTACAAGTTTCATCTGTTTTCAGCTTATCATTTTGTAAAAGTTGAAAAATTGTTGACTTTTGGGATATCTTTTTTAGACATCAGTAAAAAAAATGTTCATCCAGTCTATAATATAAAGAATGAATCTATAAAGTTCCTGACTTTATAGATCAAGATTACATATCAGGATCTTATAACTTAATTTACAAGATTCTTCTGTTTTCAGCTTATGATTTTGTAAAGTTGAAAAATTGTTGACTTTTGGGATATCTTTTTTAGCCATCAGTAAAAATTTTTTTTTTTCACCAGCATAAAATACTTTATACTAGGCATGTCAAATTCACAACTTGCTTCACTACCATGAACATTTTTAGCAATCATATTTTAATTACTGAGTATAATTTATGAGCACAATAATATAATAAAATTTTGTTAATTCAAATAATAAATTTCTTATCTATTTTTTTTACTTAATTTTTTTCAAATTTTTTCTTCTATAAAACAGAATTATAATTGGTAATATAATTGATTTAAATATTTAGATTATGGCCCTCTTAATATTGCTTTATCTGTTATGTAGCCTTCTCAGAACTATTGTTCTTTAAGTTCTTTAAATTGTAAGAACAGTTTGGCATCCCTTACTCAATGCTGATATAACTGTTGTTCTCATATGTTGGAAGAGATCTCCAGTTTTTCTTAAAACTGATATTAGCATTCTCTCTATTGTTGTTTCCAACAAACATTTAAATATTATATTAGAATTCTATTTTATTTGCTACATGGTCATTTCATAATATGATTAGAAATCATTTCATCATTTTCAGCTAGTTTTGAGACATAATTTTAATAATTTTTTGATTAAGTGATGTTTTGTACTCATCAAACTGTGATAATTTTGTTTAGAAAGTTTAGATCAAAATAAAATCTTCCTTTATTATTTATCTATTTTATTTGCTACATGGTCATTTCATAATATGATTAGAAATCATTTCATCATTTTCAGATTGTTGAGACATAATTTTAATAATTTTTTGATTAAGGGATGCTTTGTACTCATCAAACTGTGATAATTTTGTTTAGAAAGATTAGATCAAAATAAAATCTTCCTTTATTATTTATTTATTTTTTTTTATTACTATTTTAGTTTAATTTATGTATTCAATATGTTCTTTGATAAATTAGTTATTTCTAAATTATAATGAAAAAAAATGAAATTTAAATTAATTTAATTGATACAATATTTATCATTAATTTTAAAATTTTAGGTACTCATGGGAATATTTCTCTATACTAAAAGTGTTGCATTTGTTGATGATTTACCATTAGAACAAGGAAACTATACAACACGTAATGAACTTTTAGTAGAAGCTGATAAATATTATAAACAAGCTGCATACAATTGTTGGGTTGCTGCATGTCTTTATATAAGTAAGATTATTATTTTATATTGTTTTTATAAAATATTTTTTACTTTAAAAAAAAAATTTTTTTATTTGAGATTCTGTAAATGGGAAATTTGTTGTAAAATAGATTTTAAAAATATATTTATTATTTAAGTTTAATGCAATTATTGCCTTTATGTAGAAATTGCTTTTTCAGCCATATCATTAAATAATACAATTTACCTTTTTATTGAGAATTAAAATTTAAAAATGCTGATTTTATTGTGTCTAATTAATAATACAGTAAACTTTCTGACATCTGATACTCTTGGGACTGAGGAATTCTAGATTTTAAAAGTTTAGAAGTTATTTTCTGTCAACTAAAACATCAGTATAAAAATATGTAATTAAATGGACTAAAAATCTTCATCAATGATATATTTTATTATTTGCAGTACTTTTAAATATTTATTAGTTTATTAAATATATTTTATAATTCTTAAATTCATGTTACAAAAATAAGTACTTATTACTTATAAAGATTTATTTTATTATCTTTATGTTAACATCTTTATATGTCTGCTATTATGAAGATATATCATCTTTGAGACATTTCTAGTAAAATGATTATTCCATAATGAAAATTTCATGACTGAAACAGAAAACAGAATTAGTGAAAATATAAAACTGATTTAGTTAACCATTCTTAAACATGATAACTGTAGGAAATGTGACATCAATAAGGAAGAAAATGTAATTGAAATGATTTAGATATTGATTCTCTTGCATATTTTATTTATATGGACTATTTCACAATTGATTAAATTTGAAGTAGCACATTTCAGTGAATATTAAAACATATAGAAAACTGAACACAAAAATCTCTTCATGACTTGTATTATTATTATATACTGCTTAATCATATTTCTTCAATTATTTTTCCACATCACACAACAAAGCTTTTATTTATTTACTTTTAAATATTTTATCTTTGACATATCATAGCTGTTCTTCATCTCACTTTTATGGACTATTTCACAATTGATTAAATTTGAAGTAGCACATTTCAGTGAATATTAAAACATATTGAAAACTGAACACAAAAATCTCTCCATGACTTGTATTATTATTATATACTGCTTAATCATATTTCTCCAATTATTTTTCACACAACAAAGCTTTTATTTATTTACTTTTAAATATTTTATCTTTGACATATCATAGCTGATCATCTCACTTTTGTATGCATATATCATATGCAATATGGCAGCTTAACTGAAAACATAATGATGCTATTAAAGGGAAACTACAATGCACATACATTATTTCTGATTTATATAGGTTATGAATTTATCATATCAGAATTGCTTTTACTGTATGTTAGTTTTAGGTTTCGTGTGTTATTTGGCATGATTTGGTAGGTTATTTTTTAGGTCAAAAATTTTTCCAATGTAAATTAATGGTAATTGTTTTTTGGTTTATGAAAGGTTTCATAGGAATGCTCAATTTTTGTAAATTGGGGGAAAACTCTAATTATACTGTATATGCTATAATACAATATTTTATAATAGTAATTACTTATTTCTTACCATTTGACTTTGAATTTCAGAGCCACTACATGCCACATGATCTTTGAATTTGAACTTAATATAACAATAAACATGCCAATTATTTTATTTATTAATTAAAAGTTATAAAATTTTCATCAAATAATGTCTTAAATTTTTGTAATTCTTGAAAGACTTCATTCTATTAAATTTGCAAAAGCAAATCCAATTTTTTAGAATTAAAAATATTAATATTAATTTCTATCTGTTAAAAATTCACTATGGATTTTATTATAGTAAATATTTTAATAAAACTAATAGACACAAAATAATTCATTTATTTAAAGACACATTGGCTAGATTTAGTATATTCTAATAGAATGACAAAATATTGTCATAGTTCAAATTTATATGTAGATAAAAATATATTATATTAAATATTTACTCTTCTGGAATAATGTGCAAAATCATTGTTTGATGAAGTTAAATAATTTTATATAAGTAAAATACAAAGCCCTTTAGCAGTCAAATGTTTCTGAATAAAGTTTTTGACTGCTTTGTATTTTACTTTTGTTTTTGTTTTGTGCAGGTCTTGATGAACTTTTATAAATTTTATATAGCTTTGAAAAATTTAGTAAATACATTACAGATTCTGATTCTCATATCTGTATATACCAAATCCAGATTCAATACCAAATCCTTTAGTGAAAGTGAAAGCAAATTTTGTCTTGAAATTAATGGTATGAATGGTAAATTGGATATATATCAGTGAAGATAATAAGCAAGGAAATCATAAAAGCAATCAATTATTCATGTAATTAAAGTGATGATAAACATCTTGCAAAGTCGCGGATTAGAACGAATGTCAATAATTGTAACTATATCATAAAAGCAATCAATTATTCATGTAATTAAAGTGATGATAAACATCTTGCAAAGTCGCAGATTAGAACGAATGTCAATAATTGTAACTATAACTAAACCTAACAGTTAGCGACTCTGCAAATTCCAGAGTTCTGCCTGAGCTCAGGTCTTTTTCCTAAGTTCTAACTTAGACTGTTTTGTAATTAATCAGTCTAAACACAATGTAACTGTCTAATTGACGAAACAAAACCGGAAATCGGAACTTATAACTAAAAGTGCCGATTAAGTGTTAGAAGGAAAACGAACAAACGATGTTAGAACTTACGCTAATAAATTGAATAAATTCTCAAACAAGTTAAATAACAAAAAAAAGATAAATTTATTAAATTCAAACACAAAGTGTTAATTAAAGCTTTATTTAAACGAAATAAAGCACAATGAAATAAACAACAAAACTTACTTAATCCAATTCAAATATCCAAAATCCACGAAAGAAACTTTAAATACTACTAAATTCTACTACCTCCACCTCCGATACAAACTTCAAACAATTGTCAATTTTTACAAGAAACTCAAATGTCACTTGCCAATTTTACGTCTGGAAATTCAGCACCTCAATTGGCTGTTCGGATGCGTCCTCTTTTATACTTGAGTGATGAACACTTCCGCACTCTCTCATTTACATACTTATATGTAACAAGTTCAAAATAAGACTTACAATCCCGCACTTCACTCATTTACATACTTATACGTAACAAGTTCAAAGTTTTTACAGAGTAATTCATTCATGTTATTATCTTTACAATTAATTATATATCGAACAAACACCGATGCGGATCCATTCTTATTTTTTCACATTATCAGTTTTAGTGGTAAAATTTATGTAGATAAGATGACATTTTAATCGATCATTTCTGGTAAAAAATTCATTATTAACCGGGATAGCTCTTCCGGGTACGGGCGCCGTTCCCGTATTATCATTAACCGGGATAGCTCTTCCGGGTACGGGTTCCGATCCCGTATCATGTGATTGATTTTCACATATCAGTTCAGTGGTAAGTAGTATGTAGATAAGAGGACATTTTAATCGGGAGCTCTCCGGATACGGGTTCCGACTCCGTATCACGTGATTGCCAACTTTCTTCCGGAGGACGGGTTCCGATTCCGTATCACGTGCTTGCTAACTACGAAGGAGAGAAACATGGGAAGTAAGTTAACTTTTAAACTAAAATATAATACGTTAGGAAGGTGGAAGTAAGTTAACTTTTAAACTAAAATATAATACGTTAGCGGTGGAAGTAAGTTAACTTTTAAACTAAAAATAATACGTTAGCATAGAGGAAAATAACGATAAATAATAGAGTGCATAATAAAATAAAAATAGGACAGGTCAAAGTCAACTTCCTCACAATCTGATTGATGAAATTTTTTTGAACAAAATAATTTGCATATGCTATGCAAGAAAAATTTATTAAGCTAGATATTAGAGCTTATAAATAATTATAAAGAAAAACTACAATCATTGATTTAAACAAATTACAGTGGATAACTGATTGATGATGAAATAATTTCTTTGCAAAACAAAAATGTAGTATACATTTATTTCAGTTTACTAAGTTTTCTTCAGGGTGGTTTTGTTCTTGTAGATATCATAACCGACAAGGATAACTAGAGTTGCTCAGGAATTTCAGGCACATAATGCAGCTTATGTGACAACTGTTAGATCATCACGATGCTGGCACTCTAGTTAATAATAATAAAAAATTTTAATATGATGAATTTATAGATTAGTCAGTTATAACAAGATATATAAACTGCCTATAACACTAAGATAATAACCAATATAGAGCACTAACGGCAGTAGTGACTTCTAAACGTATTTATTTCAAAGAAATGAAGTACTTTCGGTCTATCAGCTAGACCATCATCAGCATTTACTTTTTATTATCTTAGTGTTTATTTCAAAGTACTTCATTTCTTTGAAATAAATATGTTTAGAAGTCAATACTGCTATTAGTGCTCTATATTGGTTATTTATAGATTAGATTAGTATAAATTAATCCATTGAATCAGAAGATACTTTTGACACTTTTAGAACCCATCATAAACATATGAATGTTTATGATGGGTTCTAAAATTATAGTATTTGGAATCAATTGGCTCTTTGTTTCAATTTGAGCATTGATTTAACCAGCATATTATGTCACAATGATCCATTCCATTGTTATGTCATCATGACATCATACATTAGTTGAGGTTCATTTATAAACTTTGATATTAGGTTGACAATGAACTATGTAAAAATATTTTGCTATATCATTCATTTTATTATTGCATTTGAAATCCATTGTCCCTTTATATCCAATCTTAATGCAAATTTAACCAATGTATTATATCATAATGACATTATTGTTGTGATATCACACATTGTTATGGCATAGTAATGGCATGTGTCAACAAAATTTAATGATGTTATTTGTTAAATCATGATGACATTATACATGTCATCCCAAATTCAAATATCACTCTAAAGATTTAAATGAAGGCATTTTTGTCATGACTCCAAAATTCATCACCCCTGAGGCAATCCTAGAGTAGTCTGTTACCATGAGGGTTTATTGAAAGTCTCCATGCAATGTTTGATCCTGACAGGTTTAAACATTTCAGGAGGCTTTGGGGGACAGATAGATAAACATTTCATTGTGTGTGTGTGTGTGTGTGTGTGTGTGTGCGTGTGTGTGTGTGCGTGTGTGTGCGTGTGTGTACATGTACATACACACACCATATATAAATATGTAAGATAAAATTTGGATATTTATTTTTGTAAATAAATAAATGAATATTTAATTAAATTTTTTTTGAATAATTGTAATAAATTATTTAGTTTTTTTCTACAGTGGTGCCTCACAATTCGACACTAATTCGTCGCCGAAGTAATGTCGAATTGAGAAACTGTTGAATTGTGGGACAATATTTCCCATATAAGACTGTAAAATAGGCTAATTCATTATCGGTCCCCATCCCACTTCCCTAATGGGAGTGAGGTGAGAGAGATATACTATATTATTTACTTTATTATGTGTTTTACTATTGTATAACATACTAAATTACACAATATATTTTATACACAACACACAATTTATTAGCCCTTGAATGTTAGAATGAAGTCATAAATTCACAAGAAACTTAAAACTGCTTATTATCGGTCACAATAAATTCAACCTTATCAAAGCACAAAACAGCAGTGAAGTAAAACAACGTTTATTAAAAGACTGTAAAAACGCTTTCGGTATGCTACAATACTATCTTCAGTTACAAACTTATTACGCAATAGAACAGTTTTAAACAAAATTCTGGAACAATTATAGTCTTTTAATAAATGTTGTTTTACTTCACTGCTGTTTTGTGCTTTGATAAGGTTGAATTTATTGAGAATGAAGTCTTCCAGCAGACACCCTAGCACCCATAATCTTTCCTCTCTGTTGCAAAACGTTGTCACAGTTGTCCTAGGAACACCATATTTGAGTTACATTTTAATTGTTCTACCTTTCTGCACTTTATCTAAAATTTTTTTCTTTGTTTCTATAATTGTTCTACCTTTCTGCACTTTATCTACAATTTTTTTTCATCTCTGTCTCAATCGAGTGTTCTTCTTTTCGGAATTATTCCTCTGGTCAGTTCTTTGAACCCATCCTTACGTCCACTCAAAAAAATAATAATAATTACAAACTTTTTACTTTCTGAAAAATATTTCACTCAAAAAATAATAATTACAAACTTTTTACTTTCTGAAAAATGTACTGAAAATTAACACAAACAATCAAATTTTTTACTTTCTGAATAATGTAGAATTGAAAATTAACACAAACAATATTTTTACTTTCTGAAAAATGTGGAATTGAAAATTAACACAAACAACACGGCAAACACCAAAGTAGCCCAAAAAGAACTGACAAATAGCAAATGACATCCCACAATTCCATGCACGCACATGTGCAAACCCGTGAAACTCAAATGTCGAATTGCAAGGCACCACTGTATAACATTTTATCTGAATGTTATTTTATTACTTTATAAAATTTTAACAATAATTAAAATAGCTTTTTTATTTATTTTTTAGTTTCTTTAGCATTAGCTATTCATCAGTACTTCATGAATCGTCAAGCAAGCTACTTCATTTAAAAGTTATTGAATCAATTTATTTAATTTGTCATTCCAAGAATTTTGAGGATAATTGAGGATCATTTATATATTCATTTATGTTTAATTATATATTTTATGATATATTAAAAAATATATAAGAAAAACATTATTCCATGATTAAAAAGAAGTAATGTATATAAGCAGAGATTTTTTTTTCAAAATATGACATATTTATTATAAACTAAAATGTATATTATTTAATCATTCCTGTTATATTAAAGCATACTGATTTTTATTTCAATAAAATCATGATATTTTGTGATTATTATGATATGATAATTGTTTTTAAAATATAAAATATAATAAAACTTATCTACAATAATTAAATTATAAATAATTTATATTGAAATGTTAATGAATTAATTTGAATCAATTAAAATTTACTCAACTAATTTTGTATTTTAAAATATAAGAAAGATTTAACCATTCACAAACCAAAAACCTGTGTCATAGATTGATGATGATATGCTATATGTACTATATGTATAAACATGATGTGAAATGATTTTATGAAATTCTGACAAATTTTCTTGTGTGTATAATAAATAGAATACAAATTTTTGTGTACAGTATCTGAAGTTTACTAATTTATTAATTAAAATAAAATTTAATTAAATAAAATATAATTTTTTGTATTTGAATAAATACTGAAGAAATTTTGTTTCATATATATTTATTCTGATTTTAAATATTTACAATAGGTGTAATGATATGTGACTTTATTATAAATTTAAAAAATCTGATGTTTTGGGAATCTGATGTCATATTAAGAATAACTAAATCATATGCTAAATTTATTGATATTTTGGTCACTTCTTTTCATCAGGAATAACACCAGCTTTATAAATAAAGTAGATTGAATTTTATGTTGTTTAAAAAATTTTTATTTTCAAAGTCACCATCTGTTTATCAGCATAGGAAAGGATATGGTGGCACTATTGGTTAATTTTAAAATATTAGATAATTAATTTATTCCACTATGGATTATTTGGCTTAGAATATTTGATTTATATATTCCTTATGATGTATAATTAGTTCAAAAATCATTTTTCATCTTGTTTCAATATTTCAAGTTATAAAATAGCTGAAAATACATTGGAACCTGGTAGGTTATACCTTCTCTTATTACAACAAAGTGGAAATACAAAAATACTAAGAATCTTTGAAGAAATGATTTTGCAATTATTAACATATCAAATGTGTTATTTTGATTAAAGCTGACAAAAAGATTTAAATGAAAATGGTTGTAACAGAATACTGTAGAGAGCAAAAAAAGCCTTTGTTGACCCATATTATTTAAATATTTTTCGTTCCTCATATTTTATTGAACAAAAAGATTTAAATGAAAATGGTTGTAACAGAATACTGTAGAGAGCAAAAAAAGCCTTGACCCATATTATTTAAATATTTTTCGTTCCTCATATTTTATTGAATTTTTTTTTGAAAATAATATGTTCTGTTGATAAAATGATGCACCCTTAAATAATAGAACAAGAACTGTGAAATTTGATATAAAAATGCCTTTCAGCTAGATATATAAATGATTAAAATTGCATTGCCAATGATATCTTGAATGCAAAGGGCATTTCTAGAGTGCATGGAAAGGACAAATCTAGTGCCAATATAAGAAGTGGCATACATAAGTATATCTGGCCAATTTTGCTGTTTCATTGTTAAGTAATCTGTGAAGATGTATTTACGACATATTTGTTAGCACTATGAGCAACTGAGCAAATTTGAAAGAGGTTGCTTCATACATTTATAGCAAATCTGCTTCGATTTTTTTTCTTCCCCCTCTGTATTCAACAGAGTGCATAATAATAATGTCTAATTCCCATTCAGCAATACTCCATGTAGAATATTTTGTATATATTATCGTCAACATCAGCATATTTTAAAATATGTAGTCCCATAAATGTTGATTTTTGTGTGTCAATCCAGTCAAATATTCTGATCTTTCAATAGATTCAAACATAATGTATTAGTCATCTGTTTAGTTGGTATTGTACATTCATCTAATAATATAGGTAATTTGTTCTAACACATTTGTCATTTTGCATCTGTTAGAAACATCAAAAAATAGTACAAATAAAACATTTGTTTTCTGTAATCTTTCCATTGATTTACATTTCAAGTTTCTTTCTACAATAGAATCCTGATTAATTGAGATTTATTTTAACAGATTCCATATTATATAAAATGATTTATCCTACTATTAATAATAATGAAATAATAATGTGCTTTAGTCTATTTTGATAGGTTCCATATTATCTGAAACGAATTGTCATTTATCTTGTATTGAATTTTTTTAAATTTGTAATTTTTATAAAAAAACAATTGCAAACAAAATTTAAAATATTTTAAATTTTATTCAATAAAACACTTTTAATTTTATTTACAACTATTTTATTATAAAAATAAAAGAATGAAATAGGAAGTGAATGACAATTTATTTTTAAATTATATAATAAAAATCATTATATTCAAAAAGCAGATCTATTCTGAAAATAGAATGTAAATCATCATCATATATTCAAATTAGTAAATTATTAATAAATAACTTGAAACTTTCCGTGTTATCTGAGTTTTTGATTATCTGAGAACCTCAATCCATATTACGTTGGATAATTGAGATTCTATAAATTAGAAGTTATTAGATAAAGATCATAGGATTGTTAAAAATAATTTTTAAGTTATACATTGTCTTTTTATTTCCATATCTACATATTATTTTATTAATAGGAAATTTATTAATAAAAAATTAATCCCAAATATTGTATTCCATTGTTTATAAATAAAATAACTGTTAATATAAGACTTTTTATATTATAATAATTACTTATGTATATACTGTCTTTTTTGGTCAACAGATGACGCCATACTCTATTCTCCATTGACGGGGCGAAACAAGACCTTCGTTTCGCCAATGGCGAACCGAGCTTGTTCCACAGGCTGCTCATCTCTGCGGAGAGGTCAGCAAAATTGTGGAGGGCAGGCCCAGACCCCATGACAAATATTTTCAAGGGCTGGGACCCGAGACTCAAACCCGGGTTTTCCAGAGCGGAGATCCGAAGCGTTTCCACGCGGCCAAAATTAGTTATTTTATTATACTAGAAAAGATGCCTGGCATTGTTCGGGAATTTCAAGTATAATATAATATTATATCGTCCAGACTGGCCGCGTCGAAACGTTTCAGTTTTCCATTCTGGAAGACCCGGGTTTGATTCTCAAGTTCCACCCTTGAAAATATTAATCATGCGGTCTGAGTCCAGCCGTTGATCCAGTTTTCCATAATCCAGTTGAATCTTTCGGCAGATGAGCAGCCTGTGGAAGAGTTTGTTTCGTCCGCTATTTTTTTTTTTCGACATATGATGCCACTTTCCACTCAGTAAGAGTACTAAGTGGTGAGGCAAAGCAAGCCCTTCCACAGGCTGCCCACTCCTGCGGAGGGGTCAACCGGATTGTGGAGAACGGGAATCGACGGGCTGGACCGGACCCAATGATAAATATTTTCAAGGAGTGGGACCCGAGAGTCGAACCGGATCCTCCAGAGTGGAAAGCCGAAGCGTTTCCACGCGGCCAATTCGACCGACCGTCCGCTATTTAGTACACCAATGGAGGGAATCGGATGGTGAACATTTTCTCGTAGACATTCACCTGGAACTACCATATGGACTACTTGCGGATAAGGGTAGGCAGAGCAGTCCAGATTCTCCGGGTCTTTGCCTCACCGAGATGGGGGAAGAGCTTCTCACCTGTTAAAGATAGTAAATTCAACAATACGGGCCATGTTATCATACGGTTCGCGGCTATTTGCGGCGGCACCTCCAACAATCATAAAAAGACTATACTCACCATACCTAGTGGCTTTAAGAGTGGCTCTCGGGCTCTCTCGTACAACGCCGACACTCACCATCCTGGCTGAAGCGGGAGTTATACCCTTGGAAACCAGCTTTCGAATCAAAGCAGTTCGTCTATATCTGCGGCATTTATCGTGGTCTCTGTGGTCCCCCCTAGCAGAACACCTTCACAGAATGGACTACCTGGACTTCTATCACTGGTCATGTTTTCAAGCTCCATACGAAACATACACAGCAGAATGGACGAGAGAAAGCAACATTCGCCCTGCCGACATCTCACTATTCACACTTCCTCCCCCGGTGTGGGAACAGTCCGCTACAAGATATGGATGAAGGTCTGACCTTCTAACAACCAGGACACACTACGACGGAATATTACAACCTATTTATGGAGGAAAGCACAAATCACTGGGAGAAGGCCTTGCTGGTCGGGGTAGACGCATCGAAGTCAGCAACTCGTACGACAATCGGGATAGTTATCCCAGAGTGGGGCTATTACATAATGTACCAAGTTCATCCTTCAAGTTCAGTGTTCTCAGCGAAAGCGACGGCGATCCGAGTAGCCCTCAGTATTACACAGCATCATACAGGTCGAATTACGATCTTCACAGACAGCCTCTCTACACTTAAAGCTATTAGAAATGCCTCGTCGACATCGACAGCAACAGTACTGCAAATTTCAGACCTCCTAGAGAGAATGGAGCGGCCAGTAGACCTTGTCTGGACTCCAGGACACGTGGGCATACCTATCAACGAGGCGGCAGAAAAGATGTCTATCTTTTCCCGCAGATCAACGCTGGACGGCTCAGTACGTAGAGCATTAGATCATTGGGATGCAATGGCGTCAGCACTCTCGTCCCAGTGTCAAGCTATCCTCCAGAATTGGCAATCGATCGTCTGGAAGCTGGAACAGAGCGCTGAGACATCTCCGTCGATTTCAAAGTTGGCCGTCCGACGGCTGCTCTAGCCGTGATTCAGAGGTTCTATTTTATCGTCTTCGTACAAATATGGCTCTACTAAACGTCTTTCTATACTCTCGTAAATTACATCCGACGCCGGCGTGTCCACACTGTGGTGACCTAGAAACATCTATTCACTACTGGATTGAGTGCCCGGCGTATTCAAGGGCGAGGACAACCTTAAGAGCAGCATTAGGAATTTCCATTTGTTCCCTACCAGACTTAAACGCGATCTACTGGCCTCCGCCTCAGGCGGACTCCCGTCGACAGATAAGGGAGTTTTTTTGTCAACTGATGACGCCACATTCCATTCAGGTAGAATACTATATGGCGGGGCAAAATAATCCCTTCCACAGGCTTTCCACTCCTGCGGAGGGGTCAGCCGGGTTGTGGAAGACGGGGATCGACGGGCCGGGCACGGACCCCATGATAAATTTTTTCAAGGGGTTGCCCGGCTCTCTAGCTATGATGGTAAACGTTAAAGTCACGTGAAAGATTATCTGCGCGTGCGCGGTATTATCGTATGCCGAATAACGATAACGAGCAACATTATTAGTTCATTTAGAACGCTACATAACAACGACTCGCCTCTTCACATGAAACCCAGACAGTAACTCTCGCAATCGGAGGAAAAAGCGCCAGCTAAACCTCCATATTACTCTATAGAAGAAGAATCGGATGGTGAAGAGCGGAGATCTCCGGTCAGAGTCTGGAACCCTAAAAAATGAGATTTTTATGAGATGCCGGACTCGGGAAGCCATCCGGGCCCTTTTGCGTGACACGCCAATTATGTTACCATACAACCATTCAGCCGTCGGTAAGTATTCACATATAGAAATATGATGTCAGTCTAATATCATGATGACCTAATCACGATATGATGTCAACTTATCGTCACTTATTATTACATGACTGTGACGTCACAGTGAACGATCGTCGGCCGGATGGCCGCGTGGTAAAGCTTTGGCTTACCACCCTGAAGGATCCGGGTCCCACACCTCCAGTTTTTCAGGAGGGGTCCAGGCCCGGCCCGATGAACCCCATCCTTCAGCCATCCGGTTGACCCCATTACAGGTGTTGGCCAGCCATGTGATGGCCATGCCTCTACAAATGGCCGCCGCCAAATACAGTATATCCCATGAGGATATGGCGGCATAAACTAATTAACCTAACTATTAACAGTGAACGATCGTTTTGTGATAGTATCCATTATTCCGTTACGATGACGCTGTAGATCAATTGTGACGCCATTCCAAATTGAATGAAATTTTGAAGTATCTATGTGCGCCATTCTTCATATCAGTCTAAAATGTGTGGCCCCTAAGGCAGCGGCGTAGCTGAAAACTTAGAGGCCTTCCTGCGAAAACTTCGATGGGGCCCTCTTCTTTTTTAATTTATCGGTGTAATTTATTTCAAATGCTATCTAAATTCTGTAACGCAGGGCGTCGACGTAGCCTACATACATTTATAATAAATGTCAGCGTAAAAATGATTTGCTTAAACATAAACGATCAAAACCTGTAACTCTGGGTGTCAACGTTTATTTATAAGGATATCGACGTAATAAAAGCCTAACGCAAACTAATTTATTAATACGTGAAACTTTATGCAGGTGAAAATAATTTTATTATATATACAAATTGTAAAACTTTTAAACAGATTTACATTGATTTAAATGAACGTAATTTTATTTGGACAAATTAAACATATCTAAATTTTATCAAACAATCGCTGCACCCGGAAGCATTAAAAATGTATATGAAAACAATACATAAATTGTAAGTTAGCGCTAACTAACTTGTAAGTTTTAGAGTTCCACTTAACGAACGCCGACGCCCTGCGTTAAATAGGCTTAACTGATATGCGTTAAAATGGAGGTTATTGGAGATTGATTGTTTGGGTTTTAGAGGATATTTGTTCAGGGTGAGTTGGGGCCCCACGAAGCTCGGGGTCTGCTGACCGTCAGCTACGTCACTGCCCTGGCGGCGTTTCGCAAATTTCATAATTTTTTGAAGGGTCTAGAGTCAGTTTTTACGCCGTGTAAAATTTCAAGTTCTCACCATGTTCGAAAATGCCTAAAAGCTATGTGCAGACACCAGATCGTTGGCTGACACACAGTATAGGTAGATAGATAATCCGTTACCTCTACCATTTATAGTATAGATTTGCTTTCCATCTGGAGAATCCAGATCAAATCCAAATCTTATTTAATTAACTTTTTTGTCAACAGATGATGCCACTTTCATTCAATTAGAACACTTAAGTGTCGGGGCGAAACAAGTCCTTCCGCAGGCTGCCCACCCCCTGAGAAGGGGTAAGCCTGATTCTGGAGGAGGGGGATCGATGGGCAGGACTCGGACGTCATGATAAACATTTTCAAGGGGTGGGGCCCAAACTCGAACCCAGAGTGGAAAGTCGAAGCGTTTCTACTAAGCCAATCCGGCCCAATTAATTAACTTAGGATTGGCCACGTGGAAACGTTTCAGTTTTCCACTTAAAGGACCGAGTTCGATACTCAGATCCCACACGTTGAAAATATTTATTATTCGGTCCGGGTCCGGCCCGTTAATTCCAGCCTTCCATAATCGGTTGAATTTTCTGGGGCGAGTGAGCAGCCTGTAGAAGAGTTTGTTTTGTTGCGCTATTTAGTATATTCATACCCGTAGAGGAGGACCGGATGATGAAGAATAGGGATTGCCGGGCTGACCCAGAACCCTGATAAACTTTTCAGGAAATGTCGGACTGGGGACGCGAACCCGCGTCCCCGGTAATGCATGGTAATGCGTGGCACGCCATCGCATTACCATTCAGCCATCCAGCTGCTAATGGATCAGGGCCAGACTCCTTGATCCTCACCTTTTCCTTCTTTTCTTTTGTATGGTAAGCTTGGTGGCTAAATTTTGATTGCCCTTTCTACTCAAATAAAGTACTAAGAGAGCCGTTATGGGCAAAATAAATAAATAAATGCAAAAATATAGAAGCAGCAAAGAACCGTTCCAACTCAAGAACTAAAGAACCGTTCCAATCCTCACCTTATCAAGAATGCAGTATCTGTAATGGCCCCATCATTTAATAATCAGCAAGAGTGGAAAGTGTGTTAAAAACGGATTGTCTTGTAATGAACAATTTACTACACTATGAAAATTACATAACTTGAGTGATGCCGATGCCAAAAAATCCGCTTATTATCTTATTCGAAAGTTTTCCTTACGATGTTATTGATGAAGAGTTGTATATTATATAATAAACTGAATTTTTATAACAAACTAATTTTATTAAATGCTAAAAAAATGAATAATAGGCAATAAATATGAATATTGTATTATGCATCAAATCAACATGATATAAATAAAAACAATAAAAGTATTTGAAAAATGTTTTTTCTATAAAATATTATCAACGATTATAAAATTAAAAATAAAGTACTAAAATACTAAATAAAAATGTTTTTTATTTTAAATATTGGCGATTTTTGTGCGATTAAAAAATATCGTTGTTTGGTTCTTTATGAAATACTGCATTTCTTGTTTTGCTCACGTAAGTAGCAGTTGAGGTTAACTTTATTGGTCGTGTCTGACAAGACTCATCCAACACCATCAACTGCAATCTGTTCTCATCTTTAAAATGCCACCAAAATTTGATCCAACCGAAACTAAAATCGGTAAGTTAAGTTTTAAACTATGTAAATAAGATGTTATTACTGAGAAGAATGGATCCACCTTAGGCCTAATCTGATAATTTCGGTAAGGAATGTAAAAATTTAAGTCATATTTTTTTTTTAATTTTACTATAAAAATCAAATCTATAATTAACTGTCAATGATTAGTGCTTGTTTATTAGAGAAATTATGTGAAAATGCCACGTGGTAAACTTGAAATCTGTTTTTTTATGATTGGTTTTATCAAAATCGTAGAGGGCTATATTGTAGCGTCTTAATTTAAATACCCAAAAATTTTGTTAACATCAGGTAAAGGAGAAATTTACTGCAATACTATTTTTATTGATCTGGAAAGCCAAAAATCTGTTGTAAATGCAAGCTAATGGCCGCCACCTATATGAAACCATTTTTTTACATTATCTTCCCTTTTTTTTATCTCTTCTGGATTTTATACATGAAATGACATAATTTAAGCATCTTTTGTTATAAAGCTATCATGTGAGCAGTCATCAGAGATGTAGTTTCTCATAGCAAATTACCACTGAAAAATTTTGCTTTTCCTTTTGCTGTTTTGGATAAGCTGATCATTTTCTATTCATGCCAGTCTGGGACACTGAAAAAAAATTCAATTTAAATAGGATTTTAATGTTTTTTATTTTTATATAGTATATTCAATTAATTGGGATAGTTGGCAGCTATCATATAACAACAGAATACTTGATAGCTACCATATCTTGTTTTAACGACATATATGGTTAAAAATTTAATGAAGAAAAAGATAAATTATATTTGTTTAATAAATTTGGAGATAAAAATGTTTGAAGAATATATTAAACTAGACATTCCCCACTCATAAATGAGTGGAAAACATGTGATTTAATCTTATAAACTTGGGACTATCATTAGAAAAACGGTACTTACGTATTAACGCCACCGCAGCTGTGTATACAACGATGCGCCAATAAAGAGCAATCTTGTACACACAGCTGCGGTGGCGTTAATACGTAAGTACCTGAAAAACTATGAACACTTATACAGAATCATTAGATGGCAGACATTGCTACAGCACTACCTACAGAGTTTGCCTTTTTAGAGGAACTACAATTTTAATTTAATTTTAATTCTTTAATTTTTAAATTCTTAACAACCAAAAAATTTTGGTGGTTGCAGAAATCTGAGGATTAGATCTTTCTAATTAATACTCTACTTATAAGAATTAAATTTTTAAGTTATGGTGTCTCTACTGCTGATAGTGCATTTATGTATTATTAAATTTATTTAATGTTTATACTTTCGATTTTTTTGACACTATTTTTCAAAAACTCACAAAGCAAGGAACAGAAAAACAGAAATTAATCCTGAAACAGAAATTCATAAACTAAGGACTATTTGTATTCTATTAATCAAAATAAGTAAAATTAAGTGTTTCCTAAAATGATTTGAAATATGAATTGGACAATTCAAATATTTTTAAAATATGTATTTAAAATATAGTAATTGAATAATTCAATTACTATATTTGAATATTAAAAATTTCATCAGTAATTGAATAATTCAATTACTGATGAAATTTTTTAGGCTATCTGATAGATGGCACAATGTGCAAATTATTCATTTTTTTACAAACCTGGCCATTTTCCAGTATGTTAATGACATCTAATTCTATTGCTACATCAAAGTTGTAAGAGTGGATATAAGTAAATAGCTGACCTTCTATCATTCCAAAAAATTTCCATTTCCCATTCAATGATATTGCTTAATATAGCTCCATTAAAAAATTTTATACATTATATAATTTTTTAATGAAGCTAAATTATAGATTGTCCTAAAATTTTTATAATGAATGCAACTGTTTATCAAAACGCTCAACTATATTGAAGTGAAAAAAAATTAGGCATTTTATTGATTAGTAATCTCAGATTGTATATTTTAACAATTTAATATTATAGGAGTATGCATCTCAATATCTGTCAAAGAAAATCATTTTCAAATTGTAAATGAATAGATAACCAGGTTCATGAGTTTGTAAATCTTCTGAAGATTGAGTATTGTATTAAAGAACAACTGAATGGCTGAAATTATAGATGAAATCAGCATGTAAATAATGAAAATCAGATTTCCTTAAAATAATTTTTTCAAATTATTCCTGGGCAGTGCCAGACATAGTCTGCTAGTATTTATATTGAATAAAAATAAACTATAAGCCAATAAGTAAAATAAATTGTTTATTCAAAAACGTTTTCAGCTATTCATGTTGCCTGTCTCAGTTGCTTTTAGTTTACTTTTATTCAATATTTACAGTAAGAAGTTTACATTATAGTATTTATATATTTTTATAAAAATATATAATGAATAAATTAATACAGTTGAGTGTCTGTAGTCCAACCCTTCACCAGTCTGACACTCTGTGAACGCCACCCACATGAAATTTTCATGTCACGACTTGTTCCATATGTGAGAAAGAAAAAATGATGTAAAGCAAATTGTCAATCACTATTCGTTTGATGTACAGGCATTATAATCAGACTATTTTTTAAGTTTAATACACTGTTTACTGTAAAATAATGTTTTTACTCTATCAGCATTTGTTATTTATCTTTATATAATATCACAAATCAGAAAAAATGAAAAACAAAATTATAAGCTATTGACTGTGGTTAAAAAGGCAGAAATAATTAAGACTTTACTTGCGAGATAAGTTTAATGATTTGGCTTTGTTTTATAGTATTGGATGAGCCACCATTTATGACAAAAAAAAATCGGGATAAAATTGAGGGGTTTATGAAAGATTTGAACAGCAAGAACAGTGACAGAAAAGTCTTAATAAACAGAGCATATTCATTTGTGTAATTCCATTTTTTTCATTGACCATCCAATAATCCAACAAATCTCTGAAATCCGACAAGTCCCAGAACCATATATGTCGGATTAGGGAGACTCTACTGTATATGCAATAACGAATATATTAAGCTTATAATATATTCATTTTAAATCTTAAATAAATTACTATTAAAAACTAAAACTTACTTGTAAATATTGCCTATCATTTAAGATTCCAGAAACCCAGCCTTTTTTGCCAATTCTTGCTTCCTCTGCACCATGATTCCAATCATGTGATGATGATGATGATAATTGAGCATCAGCTAATAGCCCATTTTCCAAACCCATTGGTTCAATACATTCTATAAAAATGAATAAATAATATATTTTATTGAAAATAATGTAAATTATTTTATTATATAGCATTTTGCATTACAAGTAGTCCTCAACTTATAATTACTCAACTTACAATGGCCAAAAATTATAAACATTGCAGCATTACCATTAGTCAGCAAATACATACATGTACCACATCGCTTTTGTATACGCATCGCAGCATCGCCATTAGTCGACAAGCAAAGTATTATTAACTGTATTTCGTCGTAAATCTGTCATGTCCAGTTAGAGAAATAATACTCTAATGAAAATTTCAATGTAAAAAAGAAGGCGAGGAAAGCTTTGTTTAACCATTTTAAGTTAAATAGAAACTTAATTTATGAAAATATTAAAATAGAAATCAAATAAATCAAGAATTAAAAAAGTCCTCAACTTACATCAGAATTGACTTATGATAGAGACGTTGGAATGGAATCCCATCATAAGTTGAGGACTACTTGTATTTTATTAAATAATTTTTCATTGAAAATTACATAAATTATTTTCAATCAAAATTGGGCCAAAGCCACCCTAATGGGCTTAAGTCACCCCAGTTTACGGTATATATATTTGTGCATTTACGCCCCTTTCCAATATTACTAAAGTGCTGGGCCAGTTCCATCCACGGGCTGTACCACGCTAGTGGAGGGGGCAGGATTGTGAAGGACAGGGATCGCCTGGCCGGATCCAGCACCCCGAAAAACTTCTAAGGAGATACAGATCTAGGACGCGAACCTGAATCCTCCTGCGTGGCAGGCTAACAGCGTTACCACTCGGCCATCTATATATTATTATTATTATTTTTTTGTCAACAGATGATGCCACACTTCATTCTCTAAGAGTACTATGTGACGGGGCGAAAGAAGCCTTTCCACAAGTTGTCCACCCCTGCGGAGAGATCAACCGGATAGTGGAGAACGGGGATCGACAGGCATGCATCATGGTAAACATTTTCAAAGAATGGGACCCGAGACTCGAATCCGGATTCTCCAGAGTGGAAAGCCGAAGCATTTTCAAGCGGCAAATCCGGCCGACGACATATTTAGTTATTAATAAATGAGCTTTTGGTTTAATTGACATTTTTTCGATTCCAACATGAAATTCTTCATGCAGCAAATATAAAAATAAGTTTAAATTATCATTTTAAACTGCATATATTATAATTGTATATATATGCAGTTATTTGTTATACTGTATATTTATACAATTGATATGCATAATTTTATAAATTTTTATATATCATTTCGTTTAAGGAACTGAAAAATAATATAAGAAATTTAAATTGAAAATATAATATGCAATAATTTTTCCAATTTTAAAATAAATATTAATTTTCAGTTCAACTACTTATGGCGCTGGGATCGTTTTCTGATCGTACAACGTGCTAGTGTATAGGCGATTGACCGATCTGTTTAGAAAGTGCTAAAATTTTTAATAATAAATTAAGATGACACCAGCACAAAGTACACCAAAAATGTCTTCATCGGGTAAAGGTGGAAATGGTTACCAAGATAAAGAAAAACCGACACAAATAAGATATAGCAATATCACCGCCGCCAAAGGTAAGCCTAACCATGCATATAATGAATGGTATACCGAATATTATAATGACAATGAAAATAGTTCCTAATGATATTTGAAACATTGTAAGTTTATATTGACACCAGTTCAAACTTGCGCCACTTACTATATGCAAATTACAGAAGAAATCAGTAAAATTATTATTATTAATATAACTAATTTGTGATCAAGCTTAAATCATTCTATGATTATTATTGTATCAGGAAATAATCTGAAGGATCAAAATTTTGCATTAATTGGTAAGATTGTAGCATATTTCCTTTCAATTGCCAACATAATAGGATTTAACTAATTTGCACTTTATCAAGCATATCATGATTCCGTAAGACGTATTTCCTGTCTTTCACATCGTAGACTGGATTTTCCGTATCTATTATTACTAAGATAGTGGTTCCCAAACGTTTTTCTCTGAGCCATCCTTGGGAATTAAAATTTGCTTATACCATGATGAAAATCTGATATAAAATTAGTTATATTACTGAATTAAATATGGAAAATTTTATGGATATCTATACATATATTTATTACATTATATCACACGAAACTAAATAAATAAAATAAGAAAATTGCCATATTTATTTTTGTCATATGAATTTTTTCAAATTTTGTCTTGTTTTTGAATCATCTTGCCACACCTGCCATCTTCTTATACTGCACTAGTGCAGCACATCATACTATTTGGGAACTACTGTACCAACTCAATGATAGTTTTCATATAGTAGTTTGTTTTTATATAATCATTTAACTATAAACTTTATTTACTAAACCAAACTTCAAGGGAACTTTAATCCAAATAATCCTGATTAATCTGCCTTAATTAATCCCTTGATTCTATAACAGAATTTTAATGATTTGAATTAATTTAAACTAATTTTTAGCGCCATCTTGTAATTAGAATATTTATTATTTTATTAAATAAATGAGTGGCGCCATCTATTAATTGCATCTAACTATATACTCCAAGCAATAAATTTTACTATTACTGTCTATGCTATTGCTTTGAAATTGATAAAATGTTCTATTTCAAATTGTAAAAATGTTTTAATTCTGACACCAAAATTATTGAATCTGAAAAGTTTATGAATATCCTGTGTTATGGGATATTTCTTCAAATCACAGAATTTAGGGTATAGTACACTTTTCAAAACATTGTGACCATATGAAAAACATTTCCAATAAGAAATAAGACACAGTATAATATGATAAAGTAAAATTTCTGTATTTCTTATATTAAATGGCTGAATAGGGTTATTTGTAACAACAAAATGTTCTGTACTATAAGAAATAAAATTTTATATTGTTATATGATCCTATGTTTTATTTTTCAGGAAAGTTTGGCATTTGACTTTTTTAAATTTAATTCCTAATGAATCTGTTATCAAATTTTCAGTTCAGCTACATATAGTGCTGGGATTGTTTTCTGATTGTACAGCATGCTAGTGTATATGCAGTTGTCCAATCTGTTTAGAAAGCACTAATATTTTTAATAATAAAGTAATATGACATCAACACAAAATACACCAAAAATATTTCCATAGGGTAAAGGTGAAAATGGTTATTAATATAAAGAAAAACTGACACACATAAGATACAATATCGTATTATATATATATAGGGTTAACCTTAGCTTTCCCTGATTCAAAACATTTATTACATAAAAACTATGTTAGGTACAAACATGGGCTTTTTGCACATTTTAACTTCAACTCAAAAAGATTTTTTCAAACAATAAAAAATAATTTCAGTTTTACAATTTTGATCTACAGTTTCTATGCATATAAATAAAACTGCAAAATTTTAAATCACTGTTCTGAAGTATGCCAATTCCATATAAGACAGAATGAATAGATTTCTGACAATTGCATTAAAAAGCATTGCAAACAACATCAACAGTCTTTTTCCTTATACTAGGCCTTCCAGTTCTTTTAAGATCACAGATCTCATCCATACTCATTTCTGAAGTTTTGCTGAACTGTTACCAGCAATTTTGTTTCATGATTTATAAAATACACTGGGCTTTCTTTTTCATACATGCCATTTGATATTGGCTATTGTAATGCCAACTAGATTATGCACTTGTGTAGAAGAAAAATTCCAAGAATTGGCCACATAATGCTACAAACTGCAAGTTTCCATATACCAGTTTTTAAATTATGATTTTTCTTAATTGGGGAACTTTATATTCATGTGCATTTTTTTTGTTTTTTTTTATAATTTTACATACACTTACAAATAGTGCATATAAAATAATTAAAAAGCTTTATTTTTGATTATTGTATGTATAAATTAATAATGCAATATATCTTAATGCCAGTTTGAGAATAAAGCATTCCTGAAAACTGCTTGTAAATTAAATTCTTATAAATAAAGGTCTAAATTTCCAATAATTACTATTAAAAAAATTATAATGCATTTTTAAGTAAAAAAAAAGTCAATTATTTTTCATTCAAACATGCTGAATTATCATCTAATTATATAAATGATGAAAAGATATTTCAGTAATTAGTGTTAATTGATATAAAGTAATCTAACAAATGCAATTTTCTTGAAGAAAGTGACTAATTAGGAGACTAGTTGCCTTCATGGAAATATTATATAGGCTTCTTCCTCACAACTGCATAATAAAACTCTCATTTATCATTTTGAGCTTTCTGGGTTCAATTTCAATCTCTTATCTCCATATGTTTTTAAAGAAATCTGAAACCAGCTTACATATCTAACCTAGAATACCTATTTTTAGCATCACTATTCAGTTGTTTGTCAAATACTAAGTTGTAACCTTATTTCTGTCCTTAATCTAGATCATCCTTGTTCATCAAAAGATCAGCTGCACTATAGAAGATGGGGATTGATAGGCTGGACATAGATCTAAAATATTTTGAATAAATTTCTCAAATCAATTTCTGGTATTAGAGAATCAGTTCCTCTAATATCAGAAATTGACTACTGATCCTTTAGTGTAAAGCTGAAGTATTTCCAACCATCAAGTCCATCAAATTTTGGTTATCTGTGTTAGTTGACTCAATCATCATGCAACAGTCCAAAGTTGATCTCTGGAATACCCCAATGTTTACTAGTCTTTGGTTGAAAAGAGGATGAAATATGGACAGAAAGAAGGAAAATATCTTCAAAAGTCTAGTTAAACAATTTCATAAAATAACCTTTGTAAAATATAATAACAGTTCATTATGAACATTAATCAGAAATCAATGACATATGATATTGAATATTTCATCATCAGCATGATAAATAAAACATAACATAAAAGCATATAAATTCAATAAAAATGTTCTTTTGTTAAGTAAATAGAAAAATTGATATTGCTATTTGTCTATTAGATGGTGTCATGGTAAAGTGTTGGCTTACGCACCATTTATTTTTTCAGTCTTAGGGTATGCAGTCAAAAAAGTTTGGAGACCACTATTCTAGAGAACCTGGTTTCGATTCTTGAGTGCCACTTGTTGGAAATTTCTTTCTTGGGATCCAGGCTCTACCTATCAGTCTCCATCCTCAAAAATCCTGCTGACCCCTCCGTAGGGGTGGGTAGCCTTTGCAGAACTGTTATAGCTCTACCACTTAGTAATCACTATTGATTAGAAAGTGGCATCATATATTAACAAAAAAAATGTACTCAATACTGCCATTTGGACAGTTTGCATTAATTTGCCTGAAGTGGTTGTAAACATTTGCCATGTTCTCTAAACTATTTGTTGTAGGGAGATGAGACAGAAAATGAAAATCACAATTAAATTCTTGTGAGCTTGCTAAATATCAATATAAGTGAAGTAAAAACAATAATAAATTATTATAGGAGTCTCTCCATTGAAGATGACATGTAATTAATTGAAAATAGTTGATTGTAGTGAAAATCATGAATCCTTTGACTCTTAACTTTGTGCAAATATATTAAAACAATGAAAATATGTATTAAAATACACGACTATATTGTATTTGAAATTTTATGCAAAAACATTTGTTCCAAATTTGAAAAGCAGAGAGATTTTTTGCTTTGTTTAAATAGAATGTCACAATATAGTGACATATGATTTTAAATTTAATGTAAAATTAACACATTAATTTTAAATGTAGCCCACAAATTAATATAGGTATCCCTCCTATAACACAGTAGATAGGTTCCTGAAAACACAATGTGTTGTGTGAAACCATATTGTATGAGACCCAGAGCCAATGAAAAAAGATGAATTATGGTATGTTCCAAAACCAATTAGAAACAAATAAGTTTCTTTAATTCCATATAAGAAACTTAATTTTTATTAAGAATATTAATAACACGAAACATAAAGAAAGAAAAGATATATACGTAATTTTTATATATTTAACTAATAAAACGAAAAAGAAAAGAAAAAACCTATACAGCTTATATAAATTCATTTAATAATTATATCTTCCTTACTACTGTTTTGTTAAAACAACAACGTTTTTTTCTTTAACAATATCAACTTCACTTTCTGAACTTTTTATGCATTTAAAATTTGTGTATCTTCTGTTCTCTTTACAAAATTTGTAATCGAACACATTACAATCCACTAGAAAACAATTGTTCTGTAATATATACCCAAAAAAATTTATGAATAAAAAAGTTTTTCTTCTCTTTCACATTACTCTATTGAAGAATAAAAGCATTTTTTTTTATCAAAACTGAACGTTTGGAACATAAAATACTCAATGGTTGCCAATTAACTGAATTTCAAATTGAAATCAAAAATAGACTGTATATCGTCCCTCTCATGGCAAACTAGTGAAATTGCATTTATGACTAATTTTAGTAAAGTATTTCTCAATGATTGCATTTCAATGATATTTTTATGTTCTCAATGATTATACAATAATTGAAATATCATGATGAGATGTTTGAAAAGAATTTTTTTTTTAATTTACCATTTTATTTATAAATTTTTGTCCTAAAAGATGTTCATTTCAATACAATTCTATACTGTAAAAATTTAAATTTATTGCTTGAAGACTGTATTAAAATGAATACTTGCATATTCATTATAATACAGTCTTCAAGCAGAAAAATAAACTTTGTAATTAGTTGAGGATCATTAAATTTCTTAATGGATTATTGATATACTTACATATATCAGTGATACAGTTATCTTTAAACAAAAAATTTTTCTTCTTTTTTCAGTTATATATCAATTACATTTATCTTTTTGATTTGATGGTAATAAATACAGAGAAAAATAAAATAAATGGATTGGTAGTGAAAAGATTTGGAATCAAAATATTTTCTAATATAATTTAACTCATGTTTCTAAAACTTTAAATACTAAAAATTACTTTATAATATCTATAAGAATATCACATAATAAAAGCAATACTTTGAATAGAATATTCTCTAATTATTCTTTAGATGGCAGCCATATTTCCTGTTCTAGAAGTTTACAGTTGTGTTGCTACCAAATGGACTAGACACATGGGTTTCTGTATCACTTATAGTGCTCTTTTACTTAAAACATGGAGGTTTGTAAATGTATTATTATTATAAAATTATTGGTATATAATATATTAATTAATTAATGAAAAAGTTTTGTAATAGAAAAATTTTCTTTACAGAGTTTCTCTTACTTATCGTGTAAAATCTGCTCACAAGTTAAAACTCACTGATAAACAGCTTTTACAATGGTTATTCCCCATTCTTCTAGTAATGGCTATTTATTTAGGAACATGGACAATCTCCTCTCCTCCTGAAGGAATATATATATCAGATTGGGATAATTTAAAGTTTCGACAATGTGATTTTAACTGGTGGGATCATAGTATAGCTATAGGTTGGTGACACAATAGTGGAATCATTTAAATTTTATTCAGTTTTATTTCATTTTTAACTTATGTTGTTTTTCATTGTAATTATAGGAGAATTTTTGTTTTTATTGTGGGGTATACGTGTTTGTTATAATGTCCGTCATGCTGAATCTTTCTTCAACGAAGCCAAACACATCAGTTGGGCCATCTACAACATCACAATTGCCAATATTATCATGGTGATGATCCAGTAAGCTTATTTATACTGTTTTGAAACTATAATAAACTATGTAAAACTGACATATATTTAGGATTTTATAAAAATTCATAAAATAAACACAAAAAAAAAATCTCTATACAGGAAAGTTTTATTTTTACTAGTAATGTTTTTAGTCTTCCATAAGGCCATTATTGGCTATATTCTATATAGCTGGTGATGACCTTATGGAAGGCCGAAAATGTTATTATTTAAAATAAAACTCTCCTGTATAGAGCTGTATTTTGTGTTTAATTTATAATACTAGGAAGGATAATTAAAATCATAAAATACTGAAATATAAAGATACTAAGTAGAAAATAAACAAGGTAACAATAGAGGTATAGATAAAATTATTGTACAGATTTTCATTTTAAAAGGATGTGTTTGATTACTAATTTGAACAAAATAAAAAAATATTCAAATGAATTTGCTTGCATATGTGAAGTTATATAAGAATCCACTGAAACTATATCCCATAATTAAACATTTTATATTCCTATGGGAAATGCTTTCCTAATTGATGCAGAAAAAATTAGCAGAATAGTCCTGCAATATTAATTCTTTGATAAAACTGATTGAAATATGAAAATTTATGTCCATTTTCATATGAAATTTTGATCTCTGTCTGTCTCTTTTTCTCATATCAAAATCTTTCTATATCAAGTAATACAAATTTTTACTAATACAGCTATTCCCTGGTTTATGTATATCTGACTTCTGTAAAATTTAACTTTATATAAAATATTTTACATAATTTTTATTTTTCAGATATAGAACATAAATATTTGTGTTTGCAAGTTACAAATATGAATATGCTAGTATAATTGCATAGAATCAAATAGAAAGTTCATCCATGATTTTAGCAAGGGCAATGTTGGGATGAATAAATGTGCCATAGACAATTTATCATAAAAAGTGTTTAGAATAAATCATCATCAGCATTCAAGATGCTGATAAACCTCTCCTATGCTTGGAAATGATATATAAATTAAAATCTAAGAAGTGGTATTCTTAGCACTAATAACCAATGAAAACATGCAAGTTAATAAGCTTGATATTAATATATCATATCGATAACTGTATACAAGTATGTTAGTTAAAAATAAGTATTACTTTAGATAAAAATACATATTAACACATTTCATATGATTATTTATAAATGCTTAATTTGTATTCTGTTTTTTAATATATTCTTTTTGCTCAAATATATGAAAGGATAAATAAGTTTTGTTTATTTGAATTTATATCTGATGATTAACTCAGCTTTGAGGTTCTTGTATTCTTTTTTCATGTCAAAAGTTCAATCTTTTTTAATGATTAAGTGATTCTAATAAGCAGCTTTTTTGTAAATTAAGAGTATTTTGAAATCAATAATTTATTTTTATAAATAGGTAATTTATATTATACAGCTAAATTTATGAGAATTAAAAAAAAGTATATATATATAATGTCTGTCCAGCTTAGCCATGACCATCGACACAAGTACGCGTGCACTAACTGAGTGAGACCAGTGACAAAATAGGGACGACAGTTTCGCACATGGTTGCAAACGCAAAATAACTGAAGTTGAATGGAAGTTTATATTTATGCATTATTCCTTTTCAAACAAAACAAAAAAAAAAAAAAAAGTTTATATTTATGCATTATTCCTTTTCAAACAAAAAAAAAAAAAAAAAAAAACATTACAAATTTAAATAAGTATTGTTACTACAGAGACAACTTGAATTAAGAAGATGTAATTTCATTTTCAAATTTTAGAAAATTTCAAAAATTCATCAAGAATTTGAAACATTATAATAGTCGAATGCTCTAGCAACAAATATAATATAAAACTACACTACTACTACTATTTAACTTATTATGGCAGTATTTCAAGATGGTGAAGTTTACATAAAAAAAAACACACTTATAATCAGAAATTCTTATTTCTTTTAAACTTTCTTATAAAATACAATGTATGTGATTGTTTCAGTACTTTTAGGTATCATTTAACAAAAGTGAATTAAAAATGAAATATACATACAAATTATGTTCATAACTTGGACTGTCAATAAGTTTGGATCACTTATCTCTTTTCCAAATTTGGAATAAAATATTTTTTCAAACTTTTTTTATATATATTGAATAATTGATTTATAGTCAAAATAAAAGATCAATATATTCCTTTTCTACAATAGCATTGTCATTCTGCCAAGAGCTGGGCCAGATATTAAATATTTATTTGGGTTTATACGTACTCAGTTAAGTACTACAGTTACAGTCATTCTTATTTTTGGACCAAAGGTAAAAGAATCTTTTAATGTTTTCCTTTCTTTGATTACAACTATGCCATTTAAATATTTTTTTAAAAATAGTTCTATCGAGTAATTAGAGGAGAAGGAGATACATGGGATAATCGTGCAAGAGCAAGAGGAGTAACAGCTTCCTTTTCATTAAATGGGGTAGGATTAGTACATGAGGAAACTACTGATCTTTATCAAGAAAATGAAGAGTTAAAAGTAAGAGTAATTTTAATAATAATAATAAACTTATTTTTATATTACAGTTAATTCTGTATTTATTTATTAAAAGTAGCTTATTTATTATCTGAATTTGATTATTTATTTCACCTATACTCAAATTTACTCATTCATTTTTAGGAAGAAATACAGAAATTAGCTGCACAGATAGAATTTATGAAGATTGTTCATATGGAAATAAATAATCGCCATCTTAAACCAAAACATGGGAACTTTTTCAGTCAAAGCAGTACAACACAAAGTCCTATTATTAAATCTATGTATATGAAATTTGATAGCACAGATTCTCCAGGATGTCATATATCCCCTGCTGCAGAATTAGTGAGTGAAAGGGTTTAATGTTTCATAACAACAGAGCTTCAGTTTTTGATGATAAGCAATCAAAGATTATTTACATTTTGAATGCCATAAGCATTAGTCATTTTGATGTGTGAAAATTTAGATAGAGTTCTGAAGTTGTGTTTTCTTTGAAGTCTACAAAATCTACGTGCTTCCATTAACATCCTTGCTACCCCACCTGGCCTGTAAATTGTTTTTAATATATTTACCATTTACTTGTCCCAATTTATAAATGCAAGAAATCAACAATGGGACCATGAAAAATGTTGTATTCACTTATATCAATATGCATAGGATATATTATAAATAATTTATTGAGATACTGTGCTTGTCAGTCTTGATATATTCCTGATTATGACTTAAAATTAATTATTTTGTACAAAAACTCCAAAATCTATTGGAGATGTAAAATTAAGCACCTAATGTATGAGTATGTTTTGTGGTCATATGCAATCTTTTAGCTAATCAATCCGAAAAGTATTTGTCTGAATATATTGGAATCCCGAGATTGCTAAAACTGAGAATAATATTAAGACTTATACCTGAAATGAAGGCAATCTCATAAGCTTTTGTACATAACTGTATAGGATTTACATCTCATCAATTTCTGTCTTAGATTATTAATATGGAAATTGAATTATTCCATCATCATCATCAAATAAATCATGATGTGTAGATGTATATAAATCAAAATATATTTATAAAAATCAGCATAAATTATCACAGTTTTATCTGTCATATCTAAATTGTTGTTTTATAAATATATTGCTATAAAGAGTAAAAAAAAAATGTTTATAACTTTGATGCCGTCAACTGTTTTGTTTAATTACAAAATAATAAAATGGTTTATGTTGAGAGTATGCAAATAAAACGTTCATGAAAATGTTTTGATTATGATAATTTTAAAATATCTTTTACTTCGGTAATAGTTTGTTTTTTTTGTGCAGGAATTAAAATCATTTCAAAAATCCTTTTTTATAAAATATTTATACAATGATATTTAAGATAAATCAGATATAAAAGGGAAAGGAAGTTTATATATATTTCTATTTTCTTCATATAAAAATGAATACAAGTGTTCCTCTATGAACATTCTTACTAGCATTCCATTTTATTATCACTTTTGAAAAATTCAAAGCTCTACAAAAATTTTAAAAATTAGTTAGCAATATAGTTTTATGGTACCATTGGTACCAAACATTTTGCTATTTAAAGAATTTAGCATATTTCATGATAGACCTTTTAGTCCTTTTACCAAAAATTTTTTCTTTATAATTTACTACTAATTGATCCAATAACCAACATACATTACAAAATAAATATACAATAGGTACAACTATTGCGATTAAACTTATATGTAGATGCAGTTTCAACTTATATGGTTTCAGAGATACATAAATGACTAAGTCTTTTTATTTTTGTTGAATTTCCATAAAATGCAAATAAAAATTCATTAAACAATTTAAACTTTTACAAAAATACCACTTTTGGCCTTAAATTGTCTTATTTATGCTTAAATAATATGCTCATAAATTTCAATTGGCTTTTCTATTTACTAATGCATCCATTTGTGCATATCGTATTTAAGCATTGTTGGACTTAAGTAGTTTTCAATTTACGTGGAAATTTTTTGGATGAATTAACAATTTAAGTCAGGGACCTGCTGTTATAGTGAGTTAAATTAGGTTTGGTATAAGCATAATTTTCAATTTATGAAGAGACCTCAGGAATATTATTGTTTATTTATTTATCTGTTCGAAATAAGTAAAAATTAATAGGCTAATTATAATTTCGTGAGATGGCGCTGAGAACTGCTGACAAATCTGCTTGTCAAGCCTGTTTTTATTAGTTTTTATTGTCCGTTATTATCGAAATTTAAGTGTCTGTGTCCATTATTGAGGGGGGATGCTCCCATAGACATCTATGTATTACGGAATTACAAAGTGTCCATTATTGAGGGGTGTCCGCTTTTGAGAGGTGTCCGTTAGATGAGGTTTCACTGTATTTAAAGTTTCAATAAAATATTTATTTTGGCAAATGGCATTAATATATCGAATTAACAAAAAATAACGATCATGTAATTTATCATTTTCAAATTTTTATCAAATTTTGTAGTGATAAAGTTGGGGGTAGGCTTATACATGGGTTATGCATTTTTACCGATTTTCAAACTCTGAAGTCGGGGGTTGGCTTATACACAGATCAGCTTATATTCGAGTATATACAGTACTTATCAGTGAATATTTTTCTGATCAATCTATATTAATCTACATGATTATCAGATTTTTCATTGAAAATAGGAAATATTTGCTAACATAAAACATTATTAGATTTCCTGATAATGCATTTGTTATTTCAATTATTATTAGATAAAGTGAACTATGACATGTTTTAATGCCACAAATAAAAATTAAATGACAATCTCTCACTTTAATGAATCAGAGAATTTTCAAACAAACAGAATATATACATTGCATTTGAACTTAAAACTTTTGATAAGATAGGTAATTGTTTTTTCTTTCAGAATGAATTTTTAAAAATGTAATAGTTTTATGCTAGTTAGTCATTTACTTGGAAAATATTTATTTTCAAAAGTTATCTATCATTTCAAGGAAGGACTGCAATTGTCTGCTCATTACTATCATCTATTAGGAAATAAGAATCATTTTCCAACTCTACAAAGCCAGAAGATAGATTTAAAAACATTTACTTGGAAAATATTTATTTTCAAAAGTTATCTATCATTTCAAGGAAGGACTGCAATAGTCTGCTCATTACTATCATCTATTAGGAAATAAGAATCATTTTCTAACTGTACAAAGCCAGAAGATAGATTTAAAATAGGCTTGTTCAGGTGAATAACCATAGAAAGAAGATTGCACAGAATTATACAAACCATATATATCATTTTATTAGTTGTATTAGTTTTCATCACAAATGCACTCAATGTTCAACATTTGTCAACATGGACTGCCATTATACTTCCTACTAGTGCTGAAATAATTCTGATACATCTTAATTTAAAATGTTTTGAAATAAGAATATGTAATTTTTACCCAAGACAATTTTTAAAATTATAAAACCTGAATGAATATATATTATATTTTTTATTCATATCTTTACAGGACATCTTATATTAAAATGTTATTTATTATTAGTCACCACCATTTATCACATGAATTTTGATTAATGATTATTTTAATTTTCCTCCCCTTGTTAGTAGTACAAGTATTAAATTATCTGTAATTTAGTTTCAAATAATTTATAAAATTTTTTAACTTACTTGAATGAAAAACATTTTTGGTTTTCCAGCCAATGATGGACATTCATTTGCTTTAAAATATTCATAAAATTTTTCAACTGGAAATATAGTATCTCGTCCAGATATGGCATTATCTCGTCCATGAGTTGAGAAACAACAAACTAGGGAATTTCTATTCTGATGATCTTCTTTTGCCACTAGCAAAATAATTTAACAAAAATTTTGCTTATATATATTATTAAAATTAAAATTTTTGTCAAAAATTAAAATATACCTTTTATTGATGGTAAGTTATACTATAGTCATTAAAAAAAATCTTTCAAATAGTTACATGATTTCTTGTACAACAAATATAATTATCATAATTTTGAATAGTTGCCATTGTGCAATGGAATCATGAATATTTTAAGATGACAATCATTTAGCAAAATGAAAAAAAAACTGCACAATCTTATATAAAAGTAAGAATAATTCATTTTAGGTGAAGAAAGGATGAACAACAGAAATCAAAAATAATCTGAAATTAATCTCATGAGGATTATTTATTTATAATGAAATAGTTTCTTTAGCCAACAACTTTTGAGATTCAGATAACATTATTAGGCTATAATAGAAATAGCTCTATTATATATGTTAATTAATAGGCACAATAATGTTATTTCTACATATCTAATAAAGTTTCTTCAGTTGGAATTTGGAGATTGAGATAGATACCTCCAAATTCCAACTGAAGAAACTTTATTTACAAAAAAATCATTACATATGATTTCAACTCAAACAATAAATTACAAATGAAATAATAATATATAACAATAATATAAATGTACAAATTTTTTTTTAGTTTTGTGTATATTCATTCATATTTAAAGACAGATTTAGAAAATAAAGCTATTTAATTTTTATATTTTGTGTAATGCATTTTGATTTCTTAGTGAAGCATAAATTCATAGAAAAAATTATTAAATATATGTAATGTACATTTTAATCATCATAATGGAAATCTAAAGTCATAAATGCCAAGCTTTTTAGAATGTTACAGTTATTTTGAGTACTTCTGCAAATTTTCATGTGCATTCATTTGAAATATAGTTTCCGAGAAAAAAATGTAGTGCATTACTTTTTGAGCAACCTTTGTACATATTATCTCATATATAAGAATAATTAATATTTCCTGTGTTCAGATGATTAAGAATAACAATCCAAAACTGAAGAATTTTCAATTATACTTGTAAATAAAGAGATTAAATCAAGCATTCAAGCAACTTTTGAAAAATATAAAGATTTGTTTCATCTTGCCCACGCAATAAATCATTTATTCTATTATCATTATCCTAATCCATTATTTCAAGCTTTTAATTATTAATAAATTGTGCTAAATATCTATATTGGTAGAGAAAATTTTTAATATTTTTATGTTTACATAAATAATTTGTGATTTAAATAATAATTTTTAATACGAATTTAATTAATTTAATAAGGGTACCTTTTTTTAATGTTGTCTTAATTTCTTTAGCTGTAAAATCAGGATAAGAAATGACATTATAATTTAATCTGGTAAAACATTCTCGCAATAATTCTTCATCTTTAGCTGCAACTTTCCTATCTGGTTTTCTGTCAAATTTCTACAAATGAAAATTATTTCTTAATTAAAATGTTTATAAAAAGTTAAATTTAAAAAAATAAAAA
>AYEL01075386.1:0-12685 GCA_000484575.1 Olivierus martensii | reverse complement strand
AAATAAAAAATAATTTTATTATTTACATTTTTTATACATATATTTTGTTTTATATGGAATTCTAGAATCATGTAAAATTGCAATGCAGTGAGCATATATTATCTGCAAACTGATGTCTCTTTTTTATTTGTAATTGTTTCTGATAAAATAATAAAAAAAATTAAATAAAAATTCAATTACAGATGGTCCTCTAGTTATGATTATTTGATTTAAGATAATCTGATCTTATAAACTTTACAATATTCCAAATTTGGCTATTTTCACAATATACTGCATAGAAAAATTTTTTTGTTTTATTAAAAATTTATAGTTAGCCAGATAGACAGGGCCGCACCGCCATTACGCACAGGCCAAGCAGGCCCCTGCCTGTAGCGTCAAATTAACAAAGGCAGCAAAATGATGATTTTCATTTATTTTATTTTTTTCTATTTTCATTTCATTTACATTATCACGGCATCTAGAGCAACCAATAAAAATAAAATGACATATGAAGAAGAGGCACTTTTTGAATAAGGCAAACAATTCTTCTTAACATCCTATACTTTATTTCACGTAAGAAAATAGCAGATGGTGCTTGAGAGCCGAGCGTTTTTACATGCATTAAATACATAATTTAAATTCGTGAAACCAAAATTTGTCAAGACTAAATATTTTTATCTGTAAAAATGTACAATACCTGAAATGTACAATTTAAAATTACAAAGTTGAAATCAAAAACATGGTTAAATATAATTTAATTTTGTCAATTTTATTTCATAACTGACAAGCTGACAGGTGATATTTTTTTTCGCAGATGGCAGAATTTATAACCGTATCTAAACAACACTATTTTCTTATGTGAAATGAAGTATAGTAAGGGCGCCAAAAAAAAATTGCCTGTAGCGCCGAAATGTCTAGCGGCAGTCCTGCAGATAGATGTATGTTAAAGAATTACAACTAGAGTTATTACTGGCTTAAGTTAACTTGAGCTTTTAGGATAAGCTTTCTCAAAAATAAACAGACAATCAAAACTCAAACTTTTCTTAAATAAGCTCAAGCTTCAGTCTTTTAAGTCTTCTAAATTAGTCCCTTAAGAGACTTTTAAAAACAGTAGATATTATTTACTAATCAACAGAAAATTATTTCATGAAACACAAACACCAAAGTAGCAATTACAAAATGATGCAATTCTCTCCATTTTTTGTTATGATCTACCGTATATACTTGTGTATAAGCCGAGATTTTTTCTCCAAAAAAATTTCTGAAGTGGGGGGGTCGGCTTATACACAGGTCAAAAAAAATAATCAACTTTTTTGGCTGGAGAAATTAAAGTAATAAGCAAAACCATAATTTACTGAATGTCTCCTGAAGACCATGAAGGAAATTTTGCAATAATTTATTAAAAGGATAAGCATATAAACCAAGTGGAAAAGCAGTCACTTATCATCTTGGAGAATCTGGATTCAATTCAGTTTCTCATACCTTTAGTTTTTTCAAGAAGCCTAGGTTCAAGCCCAGCTCATTAACTAAAATTAAACTTATCCAAGTACAGATCTATATAAGTCAGGGATTAATTTTAAATCAGATATTTTACATTGCTCAAAAAATTTTTCCAGGAATCTGTTTTGCTATATTTTGCCATCGTATATTGTGGTTTATCAATTATTCAATTGTCTGCTGGGATCTTTAAATCTAAATAATTAATATACAAATCATCTATTTAAAAACTGTTTTATAAATAAATAAATAAATACAAGAAGAATGTAATAAATGATTTTTTAATGGTGTAAAATATTAACATAGTTACACAAAACAAGTACTTTTGATCTCAAATTATAGAGATTTCATTGTATAACCTGATGATGATCTCTATGATTTGAGATCAAAAGTTCTTGTTTTGTTTAACTATGTTAATATTTTACACCAATAAAAAATCATTTATTGCATTCTTCTTGTATTTATTCAGTTGCAATGAGTATTCCAAGCCAATTTGTTTTATTATAAATTTTTGTTTGTATAAAATAGAATAGAAACATCCTACTTTCTTAACAATTCATAAAGCATTTTTCAAATGACAACTGTTTTTGAAGAACTGAATTAACTTATATTAAACCTTTTTATAGACTAAAATATAAAATATTTAAATATATTCTTTTCTATGATTAGAATATGTTCAACCAAAAAGGAAAGTGTTATAAAGTGTTTTAAGACAAAACTATTTAATAGAAGTTTTCCAAGATATGTTTGTTGAATGCATATTGTATTTCCTCATTAGTTATCTTTCTATGAATTTACAAATCCAACCCAAATACAAAGAGACTCATCAGGGCTATTTGAAATAATGCCTGAATCCAAAAGAAATCCAAATATTCATATATTTGTTTAGCTTTCAGAATGGGTAAAACTCCAACTTCATCTTTCTCAAGACCTGCATATATCAATAAAACTTTTAGATGATTTTTCTTAATACTACTGGTAATAATCATTTATAGTTGTTGATAGATTTAACTCTCTTAAATACCATGATATAATATTTGTACCATGTATATATATACTAATATAATGAATCAAAATTATAATTAATTATAATGAATTGTAGTATAGTTTTTATATATATTAAAAACTTAAATTATAATTAATTAGCAGAATATATTTCTCTTCAAGAAGCATGCTTTTGATACTGTTAGGAATGATATACCATATTTATTTAAATGAATGATGAATGCAATTATAAAGAACACTATTATATAATACTACAGAATGGGTGACTCGTCATTATGGGCCAGAGATGTTGAGTTGTAACAATAATTTTATCAAACAAACCAAATTATTCATTGACAAAAAGCATTTTGATTAATAAAATAGTTATTTTTTGATAGTATAAATTAATGTTATAAAAATAAAAATTATTTTTCACAAAAAAAAATATATATATATTGCATTTGATCATATTTAGAACCAGTCCCAGATAAATAATGCAAGGAGATATTAGATGCAGGAACGGACACTATTGGTGCTAGTTGCCACTAACTGGTGCATTGATGAAATATGCATGAGTTTATGGAGCATTAGCCAGCTCCACTGGGCTCTGACCAGTGGACTCGTCCGTTTACTTTTGTGCTGGAGTATATACATCACTACACATCTTAAAATCTTTTGCAATTTATATTTTTTTACTGATTCAGTGATTCAAATTATTACATTTATTTTTTTAAGTTTATTAATATTAGGGTTTATTGTAATTGCATATTTTGAATCTGTTATTTTAGTATTTTTTCCTAACTTTGCTGATTAACACTATAAATTTGATATACAAATAAATAAACCATGCAAAAATATATACAGTATATTTGTTGTTTATATTTATATTCTTGAAAAAATTTAAAAAAAAATTGATGTCAGATTTAAGATTACCTATATGCAATTCTTTTTCTTTCTTTATCGGTTTTTAAAGTTATAATTATAATATGAAAAATAGAATGTACTTATGAATAAACACAAAATAGCACTATTTGCAGTAGTATAAAGCATTTATTTAACAAAATTCTGCTAGCACTTTCAGTCTATGACCATCTTCAGGCAGAGTTCTAATACATAACCTATATATCATAAGTATATTAGTTAAGCAGTGTTTTTAGATAGTTACAAAAGTTTAAAATAGAATGTACATCAGTCAAAGAAAGAAAGAAACTTCAACCAATTTATGTATCACACACCAAATAACATCAATTGTTTTTTTATTTATTCTATGAATACTTTAAAAATATAAATATATACAGTATATAAAACTCATAACCTCTAATATCATACCTCATTATAAAATATAAGGCATTTTGCTTTCTCTTCATAATCCATTTTATAATTCTCACAATATTGATTGGCCATTCTGTTGTCAAAATCATAAATAGAATAATTTTAAGTAAAAAATATATTTAAAATATTATAATATTATTTATAAAAATATTAAAAACTCATTAAGAATTAAAGAAATTATAAATGCAGTTTTATTAATTCATTAAATTGTAAAATTCATAAACATTAAATGAAAACTGATAAACATTATTTATGAATTAAAACTTATTTACAGTTGTATACTTAGCATGCTCTTCATTTTACAAAGCCTACAAAGTATATTGAAAATATCAACTATAGATCCATAAAGCATGCTTTATTGGTTAATATCTATTATGAAATTATGTTATATGAATCCATTCTTCTAAATCATGAAAACAGAATTATCTCCATTTTAATGCCAGTGATTGATGATAAACCTTATTTCATAAATACAGATGATCTTCTTCTTCTTCTGTTTCTGATATGGAGGTTTTAGGTTCACTTAATACAGATGATCATTAACTTATTTGTTTTATAAACTAAAATAATAAAACTAAATTGTTTTTTAACTAAAAAAAAAAAAAACAATTTAGTTCTAAAATAATACATTAGGAGTAAATTTGAGTGCTTTAAACTATTTAAATTTGATATAAGTTATATTTTAAAAATCATTACGATATTTATTGCAACATTAAAATTACATTATTACTTTATATGGTAGCGTCAATTATGGCACTTATGTAAAGAAAATTAAGGGAACTATTGATTGTGAATTATCATCAGATTATAATATACAGTAGAACCTCGATATCTCGAATCTCACGCGAACAATTCACGCGAACAATTCACAACAAAACATTCGATATAGAGTTTTCGAGATATCAAGGTTCAATTTTAAATAAAGATTTTTATATCAATAATGCATACGGAAGTTTTTAATACTGTATAAGGCACTCTTTTTTTCCATGAAAATTAGCGTATAAATCAAATTGGGGTCCGGGGACCGCGAAGGATCTTCTAGAATAGTGGTCTCCAAACTTTTTTGACTGCGTACCCCTAAGATCGGGAAGTTTTTAATACTGTATAAGGCACTCTTTTTTTCCATGAAAATTAGCGTATAAATCAGTGGTTCTCAAATTGGGGTCCGGGGACCGCGAAGGATCTTCTAGAAGACCGCGGACCCAGTTTAAAGAACCACTGTATTAACTGTAGTTAATTTTAAAGGGTCCGAGAGCAATCTAACAAATTGTAAAGAAACCATCACGCAAGAAATCCTAAAAAAGTTTGAGAACCACTGGTCTAAAGACCCCTGCATTTTATAAATCAAAGTTTGAAAATATCACTGAATAAATACGATTATATTGACAAACCTATCAACAATTATAGTCTATTATGTGAATTATCATCAGATTATAATATACAGTAGAACCTCGATATCTCGAATCTCACGCGAGCAATAAACATTCGATATAGAGTTTTCGAGATATCAAGGTTCAATTTTAAATAAAGATTTTTATATCAATAATGCATACGGAAGTTTTTAATACTGTATAAGGCACTCTTTTTTTCCATGAAAATTAGCGTATAAATCAGTGGTTCTCAAATTGGGGTCCGGGGACCGCGAAGGATCTTCTAGAATAGTGGTCTCCAAACTTTTTTGACTGCGTACCCCTAAGATCGAAAAAATAAATGGCGCGTACCCCAACTGATTGAGCAGATATCTATTGTAATTGGTGTTTTTTCATTAAATTTTGTCATGTGATTATAAAATATATATTTTAAAATCATCTCAATAATTTAATATTTCGATATTTTATTTACCAAAACAACAAATTATAGGATAATATATCATTTTTATATTTTAAAATATTAATATTAAATTTAAGTAATGGGGATTATTTTCCTTTGTGTAGAAATACTCACAACAATGGTAGTGATTTACTGTCAGGTTATCTTGAAATAGACTTCTTTTTTTTTTTTTTTTTTTTTTATAGAAGTGAAACTTAGAAAACAAACTACCGTACGGCATGTTCAGTATTCCGAGATGCACAAAAAAGTTCTGTTCCGATTACCGGTAGTGCATTTAAGTTCTTTTGTTAAATTTAAATTTTTGTTTAGACTCCGAAAGCCGGGAAAAAATTCGAAGTATTTTTAATTTCTCTAGCACAAAAATTATAAACTAATTTGAGATAGCGAAGGTTTTGAAGAAAATACTTCGAGATAACTATTGAAATTACATTGGCTTAATGCAGAAAGTGCACGGAAAAAAAATTTACACATATCGAGGGTTTCTAGATAGATAGGTTCGAGATAACAAGGTTAAACTGTATACGGGGTGAAGAAAAACTTTGTCGTAAAATTTTGTGTACTGATAGGAGACTTTGGAACAAGTTGAAAATGTCTTTGAAAATATGGTCTAAATGGCACCGTTTTCGAGTTATAATCCTTCAAATCTAGCCAATCACCATCAATCAAGTACAAAGCATCACGACGCTTCGCATTGCCAAGACGCGTCGCATAGCGTCACTCTTCTATTGACTACTGGGTTAGTAAGAAGGCGAGCGACGCAATGCGAGACTTAGTGGCAACGCGACGCGTCGTGACGCTTTGTAAACTAAATAGTGATTGGCTAGGTTTAAAGCAGGGGTGGGCAAAAGGCGGCCCGCGGGCCGGATCCGGCCCGCGAAGGCATTTCATACGGCCCGCCGCATATATATTTTCTTTTTTAATTTAAATAATCTCTATTTAAAATAATAATCATATGGTATCTGATTGATTTTCAACATTCACAAAATTCACCTCTTTTCCTCTCTCGCCTTAGATCCCTCATCAAAATTTTAATAAAGAATGTAAGGCAAGATATTATCAGTTTATCAATTATATATGACATTGAAAATCAAACGCAAAGAAAAATATCTAAAAAACTTCTTACACAGATTGAATCAAGTAATTTTATTTGTTTAACTGAATATAGTTTATAATAGAAGCAACAAATTTAATCCATTAATATAGTATTAAGCATTACTGTTAAAATTCGGGAACGGATTTCTTTCAATTTAAATGAACAATACAACTTGATTACTTTATATTTTCATATAAGTCATAATATTGTATTTTTACAGAAATCGATCTTCTGCAAAATATATAAAGTTTCAACCATATATAAAAATTTAGTTTTTAAAATATAATAAATTTAATGGATCGCATTAACTATATTACATAAAAAATAAAATATTTAAACATAAAAAACTAGGCTTTGAGCCTGTCTACATAACCAGCCATCCTTTTTTTACTCATTTAAAACTGAAAATCTGTTTACAAATATATATCAAAAAATATACAAAAAATTGAAAATACTGTATTACATTTTTTATCGCTAGCATAATTTAATATAAAAAATATTAACGACATAATGTCATCATGTAACACGTATTGTATCTCATTTTAATTTATGAAGAATATAAACCCCAAATGTTTTTACGAATGTCCCAACATTGGCTTTCAACCTTTTAATTTTTTTTTCCTGGAGAAGTGCATAAGTTGATCTTTAATCCTTTTTTAAATCCTTTCTAGATGAAATTTCTCAGGTTTCAGATTTTTCATATTTGTATGAATTACATCAAATTTCAGCTTCCCATCTCATTGGAAAGTTTAAAGAAAATTCTGAAAGCCATGCATGCATACAAACATCATTATTTAATAAAATATTAATTGACATATGCTGCCATCTGTCGAGAATGGCAGGAAGTATATTTTTTATTTTTATTTTTTTAATGCGTTGAACAATTTGTTTGAAAATATCATTAGAAATAATTTTTCATAATATTAAAATTTAAAGAAAAATTCGTCATGTCAATATTGAGAAATTACTTTTGAATTTATCCGAAATTTCTATTTTATTCAAAATTTTAGTTTGTTTTTATGAAAAGCATACTTTGAAATTTTTATAAGTAAAACAAATTACATTAATTAATATCAATAGAGAAAACTGCTATTAAAAATCTAAAACATAAAAACTTTTAAAAAAATAAATTTTTGTAAATAAATAAATTTTTATTTTAATATCGTTGGCTAAATAAATTATACAATCATGCTAAAACTCAATAATGTAGCTTAAAAATTAAATTAATAAAAGAATTAAAACACAATAATGTATAGCAGCTGCATTCAATCTGAAAATAATCCTGACAATAAGGACTCATATCAAAGTACAGAACACCAAATTTGATCAAAATTGATTCAGTAATTCTAGAGATGAACATACTATTGTTAAAACTAGTGGTATGACGAAGAGTCACGAAGAATCGACTCTTAAGTCTTGTCAAAAGAATCGACTTCAAGCAAACTAGTAATTTCGCCCTCTATGATAAAATATCATATATATATAAAGTATTTTTTTAATTTCAATATATAATAGTTTATACATTTTATAAGATAATGCGAAAATACTTTAAAAATTTTTATAAAGCAATAATATAAATATAACATTTAAAAATTGAATATAATATTAATAAAATTTTAAAACTTACAAGCAAGCAGTATTCTAAGCAGACGATTTTTGATAAACGCTTGAATGGCCATCTAGCGATCTTAGAAATAAAAGTAAATTTTTAACCAAAACTAAAAGATCATTATAAATTCTAGAAACGCTTGAATGGCCATCTAGCGATCTTAGAAATAAAAGTAAATTTTTAACCAAAACTTTTTAGTTTTGGTTAAAAATTGGTTAAAAGATCATTATAAATTCTTGCTTTGTTCCAAATATGTACTATTTAACTATAATTGAAAATTCTTTTATTTGTCAATAATTAATATAGGTCTGCTTCTTTTTAAGGATCACATGACGTCTTTCTAATAATTTATACACACACGAGATTTACTTGAAACTTGCCGAATATTTTGTTCAGAAATTGTGAAGTGATGAAAATGGCCACAGATTTCGACAATTGTTAATTTAGTATAGGTCATACCTAGCAGTCTATGTATAAAATACAAAATTCACTGCAATATGATTTATTAACAAACTCGATTTTCCTTAAACGTAATTTATGCCTAGATCAATGAATGATGACATAGTGATTCATGGAAAATAAGTATTTTTGGATTATCTATCTTCTTTTCAATCATTAGTACGGATTGTATTCAATCATTAATCAATAATCTTTTGTATCTATAACAATAAATAAAATTAAATTAAGATTTTTTCCTGTCAGAACTATTATTAGATTTAGTAGTAATAATGGCAGTAGTCCTGGTATATATTCAGAAAAAATCATAAATTTAATTTTCTTAATGGAAAAAATTTATTTCATGAAAGAAAGGGGACTTCAATTTTTGATTTTCTATACAAAATAAGAATACTATATTTTAATCCTTATTTATATAAAATGTAAAAATGATTAAATCTAGATAATTTCATGGATAAATTTCCTTTTATGACATAATAACAGCAATTCACATAAAAAACTAACTAATAAATAAACTAGTGTAATCTTATTTTTGGATAAACTTCTTTCTCACTATCATTACATTAATAGTGAGCGCAGCGCCCACTGTTTAAAAAACAAAATGAATGACAGCCATATTAAATTTCATTAAATCTATTAATTGATTTAAAGGCTATTAATAGATTTTTATGGAATTCAATATGGTGGCCATTATATTAAAAATGGCCACGTTGCTCAGGAGATACAGATATATAAATATACTGATCTTTATTTTTAGAAAATAGAAAATTTTGATAAACCCTGCAAATCAATCTTCATGGTATAATTGTATCATATTGATGGGAAGCTGAACATAAACAATGTTATGTCAAAATAATATTTATCTTCAGTACAAGTAAATTAAATAAAAGCTTCTATTTTAAACATAATTTATACAGAATTCTATCTTTCCGAGATATACATCTATATTTTTATGTTGTAAATTATTATTCTAAAAACTTTTGGCTTTTTTGTTCATTATAATCTATCTAAAAACAGTAATTAGGCGGCCGAATGGCAGGGTGATAACGCGTTGGTACGCCACACAGAAGGACCCAGGTCTGGCATCTCACGAAAAGTTTTTTCGGGGTTCCGGGCCCGGTCCGGCGATCCCCATTTTCCGCTATCCAGCCTCTTCCACTGATGTGGATGCAAGCTGTGATTGAAACTAGTCACTCCTCTTAGTAACTTCACTGATTAGAAAGGGACATAAAAAATAGAAAAATAAAAATAAAAAATACTGTATACAATAAAAACAAAATTGGAGAAATATTTCACTTCATTTTTCTCTTTAACTTAATTCATTTACATACAAAGCGAACATGAAGTTAAACTTTTTAATGAAATCTATACGAGAAAATTATATTGAATTAAAAATAATTAAAAAACAATATAACAATTAAAAAAGAAGAATATCGCATACAGTATAACTGGCAACAATTAACTATCTTTGCGAAGAACTGCCATTCCGATGTTTCTTTTATGTGATTTGACAAATGTATATTAAATTAAAATATTTAATATAGTATAAATCTCTCAACATTATTATAATTTAATTAAAAAATTGAAGATATTTTTAATCAAATCGATGTTTAATTTATTCTTACTTTTAATGCTTATTGATTCGATTTTTAATTATAATTACAGTACGTTCAATTTTAACTTGAAAATTTAATTACAATTTTAGAATAATTTTAAGTATATAAATCATACTAATAGCTATTACAACAATTAAATAAAGTATATTAGCACTATATAGTACGACAAATTCAATATTTATCAATTTTTAGAATGTATAAAATTTTATATCGATAAAAATTGATGATAAAAATTAAGAATTATAGCACTAGATTTATATTTCGAATTAAAAAGTTTATTAGTAAATAAATAATTGATATTTTGACATTATTGAAACTAGTCACTCCTCTTAGTAACTTCACTGATTAGAAAGGGACATAAAAAATAGTAAGATCTCCACGCATTACTTACTAATGTCGGATCAATTTTATTAACTGTATTTCTATTCTTCCAGCGATTAGCGACTATAGACAGAGTCTCAGCAATTTTTCCTCTACTAGGGTCATGTTCTTTTCTTAATAACTTGGCATCATTCCAAAATATTTCAATATCCGATGTATGCGCACGCTGGGCCAATGACGTACTGGTGGCATTATTAGCTATGTCCTTTTTATGTTCTAAAATGCACTTTCTGAGTGATCTTGCAGTATAACCTATATATTTGCTGTCAACATTAAAGTCATTGTCATGGATTGGAATCTTATATACACCTGGGTAGTACTTTTCATCTATTCTATCCTTGTCATTCCTTAAGGTGTTAAAAAGGGTGTTATTCCTGTTGAAGACAGGAATAACACCCTTTTAACACCTGCCATCTCCTTTGGCCCGAGATTTTTTCTAGTTTCTTCTTAAACTTCAAAGAAATATTATTAATGTCCATAGAGTATGTCTTCCTGTCATCTTTTTGGTCGTTCATATTATGTCTGATCATATGTATTTTTCTTAAAAGTTTCTTAATGATATTCGGCTTGTATCCATGCTTTATTGCTTGTTGCGTAATCCATTCAATTTCCTGCTGTCTTGCTTCTATTGTCGTGCAGTGCGTAAATGTTCTATTTAGGAGGGCCTTAAAGGCGACTAATTTGTAATTCCAAGATTCTTTGGCTTCAGCTCGTATAAAGAGTGGTACACAGGTGTCTTTCCTATAAGTAGATAAATAATACTCACCTGCTTGGATCTTGATGTTTATGTCTAAATATTTTATCTGTGTGTCGCTCTCTCATTGTTTAACTAGTACTAGACCTAAGGCTTCATCCGACATTCTTGTATCGATGTTGTCTACGTAGTTGTTCCTTTCAGAAATTATTAGAATATCATCAATATACCTCTTATATAGCTTAGTTCTACATGTAATGGCCAGTAATACTTGCTCTTCTTTGCTCCTCACTACAAGTTCAGCTATAATGCCAGCCATAGGGCTTCCAGCAAACCGTTATGATGTCGTCAACGTATCGCAAATAAAATTTCATCTCATTCCTAAGGTTATATAAGACCTTCGCTTCTGCCTCTCAGAAACTGTTGTTGGAGATGTAACCTTCGCTTCTGCCTCTCTTAGAAACTGTTGTTGGAGATGTAAACACGGCCTTAGGTACATTTCAATTTTTATACGGCCCGCTTCATCCTGAAGATTGTTAATCCGGTCCTCGGCAGAAAATAATTGCCCACCCCTGGTTTAAAGGGTTTAACTCGAAAACGGTGCCATTTATAACCACATGTTCATTAGACATTTTCGACTTATTTCGAGGTCCCCTATCAGTATACAAAATATTATGACGAAGTTTTTCTTCACCTTATATATATCTGTTAAGAAAATGAAAGCCATTTACCGTTATTTCCAATATTTATCAAATAAGTATAGACAAACAATATCATTAAATATTTAATGACAAATCAAATAAGATTTACCTTAAATTGCGGGTTAGACTTTAAATAATAATATAAAACCATAAACAGAAAATGAAACTAAACTTTTACAAGCTTCCCGTTTGACTGTTGTAGTACAGTACTATCGTTTTACGTTTCCCCGTTGCTATAGTAACGCTGTGCAAATTGCATCATAGTTCATTCTAAAAGTCAATTGAAAAAATTATCAGTGATTACTTTCTTATAGCGTCAGAAAAATGATTATTAGAAGAAAATGGTGATCAAAATGTCGTTTGAATAACGTTTAATTAAAAATGTAACGAATTTAATTACTAAAAAGAAGCACTACTCAGCAGGTGCAAAGCAATTAACCTTTAATGCTAACGTTTTCGATGTTTTCACATCATCATCAGGCATAAAAACAGAACATAACAGATTTTTTTAAA
>AYEL01075385.1:0-19312 GCA_000484575.1 Olivierus martensii | reverse complement strand
GTCCTTTATAGATGTCCTTCAAAGAGGGATTGTTTGGAACTTGATTATTTTATTTGGCTATCCAAAAAAAAAAAAAAATATAGGTTCTCATTTATGACTGTTTTTTGGTAAGAAATTTCGCACAAAACGATGAAGTCCTTGTAGGAAAGCACTTTGTGTCACCAATCCGAATGCCATCTATATGTACAGTATATGTCCGATAAGGACATCGAATAAAACTTGTACAACAAATTTCATTAAAATCAAACTGTCATCATAGTATATGACATCGCTATGAAGCGAGAATTACTACCTATTATAACATATTCTCATTTTCATTTTAATTAAGAACATTAGGAGCCACCAGTTTGACACCCCTGGTATATACAGTCGAAGCTGGTTATTAGGGAGTCTGATATAAGGGACAAACCACAGATTACTAATCTGTGGGACAAACGCGTCCGGTCCCGGAGAAAAACTTGTATTTTTCATCGGATATAATGGAAAATTCGGCTATAAAGGAGATTTTTCCGTATTATTATTATTTTTTTGTCATTAATTTAAAAATTAATATAAATTAAAATTGTAGTTCCTCTAAAAAAGACAAAATCCGCAGGTGGCGCTGTATCCTAAAAATGGCGCCACCTAATAATTTATAAGTTCGTAATTTTAGTTATACTCCAAGTTTCAGATTAAATGACATTATCCGCTTATAAATGAGCGGAATAAAATTTAGTATTAATTTCCCATTTTATGTATACCGTAGATATAAGACCCATAACCTGTAATCGAATAATTACACAACTCAAATAACCGATATTAATAAAACCGAAATAATCCTAGTTGAAAACTCAATGTTTACTTTGCCGACCCGACGATCTGCCGATTTGTTGCGCAACTAAAACTGCTCCTTGCTGGGTGTCTACCATGAGCCAACTTCTTCAACGTAGAGTTTATTCGGCATGTAGGAGATGGAGGAAAAATGGATCTTTTGCTGACCTTTTTTGATATTTGACTCTAAAAAGAAGATTGCTTGAAAATTTTAAAAAGGATAAAAATTCATACATCATGAAAAATATCAGAGCGTTATCTCACCATCCTAAAAAATTATGGAATATCATCAATATGATAGTTTATTCTAGAAGCCGTCGAAACTTTACACTATCTAAGGAGCTTAGTCTGAATATATTCAATTTGCTACAATCAAAGTTTACCGACAATAATACTACTGATTTTGACATTCCTAAACCTACTTCCATAAAATGCTCGATTTCTGAAAAAGAAGTTAAGATGGCCCTTCATTCAAGTAAAAAATTTTCTGAGGGTACTGACAAGATACCAATGATATTTTATCAAAAAATTATTCCGCCTATTGCTTCTCATATTGCATACATTTTCAGCCGTACTCTAGAACAGGGCTTCATTTCCTCATAGATGGAAATATGTGAAAATTGTACCTATTCTTAAAAAACATAAGAATCCAATGCAACCTAACTCATACAGACCATAATGCGTTTCGGACTGTCTCTTGAGAATTTTTGAAAAGAAAATATTAAAATATTTATATCACTGTGCAAAGAACAACATCTCTGACAATCAGCATTATGCAATGAAACATAGATCTACGATGTCAAACATGATACAGTTTACTGACACTATTTATAGAAATTGGGAAAATCAGTTAAGCACGCATGTTTTATTTTTGGATATATCTGCTGCATTTGATTCTTTAGACATATTCAAATTATACAAAAAAATGACTTATGAATATGATTTCGAATACTTCTTCATTTACTGGATTATTTATTATCTTAAAAGTAGAATATATCAAATGCTTATTTCTAATGAGGATACGCTAGAGTTTCTTCCTACATGCGGCATACCTCAGGGTTCAGCATTGAGTGCTTCCTATTTATATGTTATGTTAATCAAGTCTTCACTATATGTATTCAATCAATAATTCTGGCTCATGCCGATGATTTTAAACTAATAAATACTAATCAGCATATACTAATGTCTGATTTTATTCTCTTCCATCTTGAATGTAACAATGACTTTTTTTATTATAATGTTCCTAGTTAAATTTAAAAACTTGCTATATTTTACATTTCACTGTTTATATAAAAAAATTTATTATTAAATTCAAAAATTGCAATAAGAAAGGAAAAATCTGTTCAATATTTTGCAATTTATTATTTTAATGAAAAAACAGTAAAATTTCGAGAAGTTTTAATAAAATATTTTGCATATATTAACATTTAATTTTAGATAATTATCAATTTTTAAAAATCATTACTATTAATATTTTTATTGTAATTAAATAAATAATATGATTTATAGCGAGTGATAAATACCAACATTGTATAACTTAATGAAACAGTATATTAATTCACTACATGATAAGCATTGTTTGCTAATAAATTTTTATTCATTAGGATGTTTGGTTATTCTATATTTTCTGGATTAGTATTTTCATTTTTTATATTTTCATCAATAATTTTGTTTTTAGAATTAAAAGATTAAAATAAATAGTAGATTTATATCAGCAGTTTCCGTACTTTGAAAAGAGAACTTCTTTTCAGACTTTATGACATAAGTGATTATGAAAAAATGAATTCAGTATATTCAAAAATCATTAAAAGATCATTACATTGTTGAATTAGTCTTGTGTTGAATTCCAAATCAGATATAAATACCATTATTTAAATAATCACAACCAAATCAGATGCAAAATGATGCAGAAAATCTATCAACACACAAATAATCATTTCACATTATTGACTGAAAGATTAGCAAAATTGAAACTGCATTAATGTAGTTTGAAATCTCTGAGATACATGTTAAAAATGAAAAATTATTATTTCAAAAAAATTTTATATCTGAAAAATATAAATTCTGTAATTTAAATGCATTAATAGATATACAGTGAAACCCCGATTTTGAAACTTTTCAGGGACCGGCCCGAAAAGTCGAACGAGCCGGGAAAACGCACGAAACGGGAACTCTGATGACGTCATAATAAAAAAGTTATATAATTAAAACGTAGAAAGAGGGAAAGTTTTACATTGCATGTATAGGAAAATGCTCGGACTTCCGAAAATAGACGTTTAAAGCGGGAAAGTCGTACGATGCAGGGTCGTACGATGCAGGAACGCACGAGCGGGGTTTCACTGTAGTTGTATATCATTAACATAACTTAGTTAATTTGAATTAACTACTAAAAACACTAAATTATTTTTCTGATATGTCTAATTATGATTCAGTTTTTAATCTAAAAATTTGAAGAAATTAAAATATTTTCAACTACAGTATATTATTATACTGTATAAAAATTGAATACTATATCCGTAATAATTAATATTTAACATCATGAGAGATACTTTGAAGAAATTAAAATATTTTCAACTACAGTATATTATTATACTGTATAAAAATTGAATGCTATATCCGTAGTAATTAATATTTAACATCATGAGAGAGATATTTCTCTGAAATATTCAATCAGATCCATATTCTCAAAATTAATTTAAACTGAAGATTGTGAAAGTTGAAATATGATAAAGATTTTGACAACTTTTAGCAAATTATGGTTATCATCATAAAATCTTCATTTTTCTGTAGTTTCAAAAAACAGTAAAACATTATCTGAAATCAAAATGATTAGTTGATTTTTTACTATATACTTCATTTTGTAAAATATAGACATGATGATATTCATTAACTCCAATTAATGAAGAAATTATTGTGTGTAATGAAAAAATGGAAAAAATTAAAGTATTTTTAAACTGTTTATATAGCTTATTTTTATGAAATTATATAAGAAAGCAAGCAGATATGTTCATATAAATTTTTAACAAGCAGTTCCAGAAAAAAATTAAATCACCTACTTTCCAAATGTGTCATTTATTTAGCTTTTGGAATTCATTGTCTTTTTGTGTCCAGTTTTATAATAATAATTTTAACCAGCATAGATGTCATGATGAGATCATCATAAGGGCAATGTGACATCATTATAAAATCACAAATTACCAGTATTTGTGATATCCATTGTTATGTCATGATAATTTCACATCATTTGTATGTCATCATTGTGACAGATATTGATAATATCTACGTTATATGTTATCTTATACTAATAAAGTACTAGATAGGGAAAGTAGTGACATTCTCTTCTGGTGCATTTGCCAACACAAATTACCAGTATTTGTGATATCCATTGTTATGTCATGATAATTTCACATCATTTGTGTGTCATCATTGTGACAGATATTGATAATAGCTACATTATATGTTATCCTATACTAATAAAGTACTAGATAGGGAAAGTAGCGACATTCTCTTCTGGTGCATTTGCCGACAATGTAGCACTCCCATAGACTGCTTAGTATCACGTGACCTTCTTTCTGCCATTTTTGTGCAAAGAAACCAGTTCGGTTGTATATCAGCGCATCCTAAATAGTCAATTGAGTGTAAATATCATTACTTTTTATCAATATGACGGGCTGTTGTGCAGTGGAATGTAAAGATAAATCGAAAGAGTGAGAGAGAGATTAATTTCGAAAATTAATATGCTAAATAAAATAAATGAAAAATATAATTGAACGTGGATAAACAGGTGCAATCCCTGATCAAAGTGATATTTTCAATAAATATTTCCGTCAATAATTTTTAAATGAAACTTCTTATAGATTTTAAATTTAATTATGTAATTTAGGCATGTATAATTTACTCTCAATTAAACAAATTATTGATTATATATATCCCAGTGGTATATTCTTAATAAAAAGTTCTTTATAAAACATTTCCTTTTTTAGCCAAAAATACTTAGTTCATTGATTTAAAGCATATGGATCTGTAAAGACTATTTCTGTTTTCTAATATTATATTCATTAATTTTATTATGAAATAAAAGTTTTTTGTATATACATTAAATTTAAATTGTACTTTTACAAAAAAAATTAATTTATCAATAAGCTATACATTTTCTAAAACAACTACTGGTATATATGTAGGCATATTTAAGACATACTAATATCCATGTTGAAGTATACATTTCAGATTTCAAAAATCTATTATCAGCTTCTATAATTTTTAATGTTGTGCATGTGTAAAGATATACAATTATAACAAAATTGTGAAATAGAATTACAAACCGTAAAATCCATTCACTACAAACTTTAAAGTATACCCTTTTAAAAAATAATATTAAAATGAGAAAGTACTGTACCATATCCAATACCATACCTTAACCTACAGCATTAATATGCAAATCTTTTAAAAAATAATATTAAAATGAGAAAGTACTGTACCATATCCAAGACCATACCTTAACCTACAGCATTAATATGTAGAACACGTTAAAATATTATATTATGTATATTAATGTTCTAATATGCAAAATAAATGAATAAATATATATAGAGAGAGTATAATGTTCTAATGCTCTTCTTGCATAGAGCATTAAAATTAATAAATAAATAAAGTTAAATAAAATAAATTAATAATAATACAGATAATAGGTGATAGTGAAATTTTAAAACTAAGTCCAAAAAATGCTCGTAAATGATTTAAATAGGTCAATTTATTGTTTTACTAGCAGATGACAAAGCTGCTCTTTGCACAAACATGGCAGTGTCGCTACTTTCCCTTTCTAGTACTTTATATACTAATAACACTTAGTGCCATCTATTGTCAAAAATATAAAATTTTGGTAAAAATTAAATGTAATTCTGCAGGATTAAATTATGTAGCATTACAGCATTCATAAACTAAATCATACTATTTCAAACATTTTTTCATCTTCTTCCCCTCTGTCATTTTTGTTACATCATGCTCTTTGCACAAACATGGCAGTGTCGCTACTTTCCCTTTCTAGTACTTTATATACTAACAACACTTAGTGCTATCTATTGTCAAAAATATAAAATTTTGGTAAAAATTAAAAGTAATTCTGCAGGATTAAATTATGTAGCATTCATAAACTAAATCATACTATTTCAAACATTTTTTCATCTTCCCCTCTGTCATTTTTGTTACATCTAGTTTAATCACTCTGATTGTAATATTAAAAATTTGAAGAACCATCTCCCCTTCTACTTAAAATCTTTTTCTCTAATTTTTTGTAAAAAATAAAAAAATACATAAAAAGAAAGTAGGAATTATTTTACAACTGGTACTTTGTAACACATATCCTTTAACTTCCAAATAAACTTTAAAATAATTCGATAATGTCTTAAAACTAGATATGTATCTTACATTTTATAATAATTGTATCTCCAAATATGTTCCATTACAGTCTATTTTTCGAACAATTAAACATAATTATTTTATATTTTATGAAAAAAAAAACAAATATAAAATTTAACCATTTTTATAGCATGATATCAGAATTTGCACAACTCCTTCCTCCTGTCATTTATCATCACAAATTTACTACCTCCCCATTGCTAACAGCATGATGTAGTTTATTGATGTTCTCTACAATAACTTACAGAACATAACTGAATCAAAATCTTTACAATTTTAAAAAACAAAGAACTGTAATTAGAAGATATTTTTGTTCTGATAGACTTTCTTCCAATAGTTACAATGTAGTGCAAAAAGTTTCATATTTCTTCAAAGCATTTTGCAGTTATTTTCCATTCCTCTGCTGAATATTCATTTTTCATATAAATTGGCTGAAGTATATCCTATATAACTTATAATTTATCATTCTAGCTCCGAATCTAAATTTGAAATGTAATCTTTGGAATGAAGATCCAGTTGCTAAATACTTAAAATATGAAAAATGATAAAATTAATAGATCATGTATGTATGTATGTATGTATGTATATAAAACAATATTTGCTATTGTTACATTACTAATAAATTATATGCTATGATGTTGACACTGTTATTTTTTTTTTAAATTTCAATTACGGACTGTAAATAAAAATGGACAAATTTAAGGAATTCATATTCCAGATATTTAAGAAATAAAAATAAATACAGTATCTGGAGATAAATATCAATTAGATGCATTATTAATAGATACTATGTAATTTTTGAAGGATCACATGAAGCATTGGATATACCGGTATGTTAAATAAATTAAATACATAATACAAATTGAAACTCTAATCCAGCATATTTTAAGATTGGCTTTTATTTCGGTTTAAAATTCTGTTGTGTATCTCAAGGGTTAAATTTGGCAAGTTGTTTGGATTTATTTGAATTATAATTCCCTTGATGTTTGTATTGTATAAATTTTGTAAAATTTGACTTTTCTGAAATTTTAAATTACTTAATGTAATAATCTTAAAATAATCAATAAAATATAAATTATTTAATAGATATCCTTATAATTACTCTACAATAATTTTTTCTTGGTGTTGGGATTTTTTTTTCCGTCAGTGTACATCAAAAATTTTTTTATTGAAGAATTATGCAAATTTTTATTGTTATTTTTAAAAATGGATTATTAGCTCAAAATATAAGAAAAAAAGTTAATAATATAAAATAGAAAGTACCACATATTTTAACTTTAAATAAAAATAACTTATATGACATTTTTTATCAGAAGTCTAACAATTAAGAATTGTCTAAATTTACTATGCAAAATTGCAGGATTTAAAAAAATGCAATTTTAAACTGTAATTGATATTTTAAAAAATGATTTTATTTCTGTCTTTAAGTTAACAAGTATTGTGTGATGAAAGTGTTTTATTTTCCCAGGACATGTTTATAACATGGATTATATGTATATATGCAGCATAGAATTTCCATAGTTTATTTAACATGTAATGTTCTTATTGCTTTTTAGTTTAGATAATCACTTTCATAAGCCTAATGATTAAGCATATATTGATAAAGTGGTTCTTAGGGAACAAATTTTGTGGTATGGCAGTTTCTATGATCTAGCACTATCAGATTCCAAGGGTGCTGGACTAAAAAATTTCACACCATATAATATTAATTCTATCTAATTATGTATATATATGCAGAATTAATATAATATACTATGAATTATTTTAATTAGGCAGAAAGGAAATAATGGCATTGTTGAAGAAAATTCACAAAATGATATTGAAAATTATCAAAATTTGAGTAAAGTGCAGAGAAGTACCTGTATTCTATTCCTAAAAACTGCTGGGAAATATCATCCTAAATAAATTTTACCATCACAGCAAATAGTTGGACTAATGTTTAACTTTATTAAAGTTAACACTAAGCATAAAAATATACAAAAAAAATCCATTTTTGTACTTTTGCCAAAGATTATGAATAATTGACATCTAAAAGACAATGCTTATTTAAAGAAAATATGATTGTTTTTAAATAGTTTAGTAAATGAAAAGGAAAATAAAGCATTTGATATTAATTTCTTTACTTCTATTCCCATATCATATATGGTTTTGAATCTGAAGACATTAATACTTTAAATGTTTTTAATTGAAAAATTTTTATTTATATTTTGTATTGATTATTATTTAATAAATATGTATAGCTATCTAATATATTGCATTTTGAGAATTAAAAAAATTATATATATATATAAATTTTAGATATGTGCAATATTCATAACTTACCTTATTGCAATAAGTAATTGAGCTGCAGTAGACATACTTTTTTGATAATTAGTATCTCTTGTTATCTTGCACAAGCTTCAACTAATCACTAAAAATTTCTATTGTCCATGCAAAATTATGAAACTTCTCATAAATAAATTTTAGTTCGAAGATAAATTTTTCTAAAATAATATTTTCTTCTCGAAACACAAACATGTGGATGAACCAATACTTTCTATTATTAATTTTCTGTTTATATATCCAATTACAAATCATAATATTCCTTCACAAAGAGCTACTTTATGAAAAATCCTGAACACCTATGACTAACTGGTCTGAAAACGATCTAAATTGACTGAATTTCCATTGATCTCAATTAGTCTTTCCAGTTTTGACTGTAATCAGCCTAACATTTACTCTAGATAAATGAAATGCAAGTAGCTTAAATTCATAACTTTTTAAACATTTGAATATAAATTCTATAAATGATAAAATTCTTCTGCATAACAAAATAGTGGCAATTTAAAAAGTGGCTTACATGTCAACTCTAGTTTATAAGATTTTATGAGCAAATATAATTTCTATTGAAAATTCAATTTATAAACTTTACTTGATTTAAAGAAATGTATAACAAGTGAATTTTTCAATCATCAAATAAAGTATGCCTCTTTAGCATAGATTAATACTGTACCAACAATATCAGAGACACTATACAATTGTTTTTCTCCTGAAAAAGTTCCAAATTTTAAAATTTTTGATAAACATTTATTAAAAGTTTTATGTTAATTTATTTCTTTTGCAAGTGGAATATACAGTATTATGCCAAATTTCAACATAAAATGAATTGGCCTATTAGTCATGTGAAAAACAATTTTACCACAGGACTCAAGACCAAATCAATTCCTGTACTTCAAGATTTATACAAGATTTCAACTCGTTATCAATCTCTATGCTATACAATATACAGTCCAGTTGACTCTCACAATATCAGCCAAATGGCTGTGTGATATAGTATGGTTTGCCATCTGCAAATCTGGGTTCAATTCCTGATCCCATAAATCATGATTTTTTTAGAAGGAATTCTGTTCACTAAACCATATTATTCAATTGAACAAACCACCTTAACATGGGTATGGATAACCAGTAACAAGCAATGAACCCACTACTAACCATCCATACTCATGTGGTAGGATGGAAAGCAACATAAAGCAAAAATTATAATAAATATTCTTTGAAAAGAATATTTTATTATAATTTAATGATAATGAATAATGAAAAACTTCTAATTGTAGATATTAATAATTTAATGATATTTTTCTAATTTCTACAATACTTTCTAATTACCGGATATTAATAGTGGGGCTATTCTAGGGCTTTTAGCAGATTGCTCAAACCATGAATGAATTTGCCAACAAATCTTCAAATGAAAAGCAATCTGTTAGATCCATAAATTTTAAAAACATGAAATTATGGAATCCTGAATTGTACCTAGATTCTTCAGGCAGTAAATGACAATTTTAATTCATATTCTGTGTGGATGTAAAGTGTATATGACTTTTCCAAGCTTATCTGCAAATTTATTTATTATGGACTTTCTTTGAGAAAACTGCTTTTCTACATTGTATTATGAAAATTAACACTAATTATTGAAATAATTTTATTACCATATATATAACTGCATGCAGCACTAATTTGTGTAAGGTCCGATTAGATATTTCTCGCAAGTCCAATGACAATTTTTTAATTGTATTATGAAAATTAACACTAATTATTGAAATAATTTTATTACCATATATATAACTGTATGCAGCACTAATTAGTGTAAGGTCCGATTAGATATTTCTTGCAAGTCCAATGACAATTTTTTGATGCTTTTAATAAGCATTAAAAAATTATCAGATAAGTTCTATTTCTGAAATTTAAAAGTATAGTAATTTTTGTTTTAATTTTCTAATTTTTAAATTAGGGTTCTCTGTTATATTTGAACCTGAATAACTTTCAACTAATAAATTTTTGAAGATTAACGAATTAATTATACGATGTTTTTCGTTGTTCCAATTTTACATTCTTTATTATTATTATTAATTGAATGGCTCAATACTGAACTAAATTTATAAAACATGATTTTGCAAAATCAATGTTTTTATTAGTTTCCATATAATTAAAAATGATGTATATATGATATATTCTTACTCAATAATTACATTGATTTTTTATATTTTCTTATAAACAAATTAATATATAAAAATAATTATCTGATGAAAAAGTTGATTTAAAATAATGTACTTTTTGGACTTTGTTCACTTTAGCATTAAAATTTTCAATTATTATTATGTCATTATTTGAATATTCCCAAAAGAAGAAAAATAAATAATATATCAAAGTACTTGGCTCATTATTCCTTTTTGTAAATATTTTTCACATTTTATATTGGTAATAATAATCTGATTTTGATCATTTTTAATAAACCCAATCCTCTAATGGATCTAAATAATATATTTAAATTTCATTCTAACCACATCAAATTTACATGAAATATTGTAAAGACTGACAACATAACTGAAAATATGTATACTGTAATACTGTAATTTTAAAAAATTAAGCAATCAGTTTTTATATAGAATATTAAAATTTTTCTTTTTATTAGTAAATCAAATTGTTAGAAAACTTAGAATTTTTATAATTTTACAAAAAATTATTAATAATTAAATTCTCAGTTATCCATTTGGTGAAAACTTTTTATTTTTGCATCTAAATATTGTATATAAAAAATCATAGATTTTCATATATTAATCAATTTCTTAAATATTTTTTTAAACAACATACACAAGATGATATTTAATAAATTCCATTTATTTCTTCATCACAAAATTAGATAACTGTACTGTGTAGAATAATCCTGTACAGTACTATTGAGGCAGCATAATGCTGCAAACAGTCAGGTACAAGCAAACAAACATCACTAACATACATTAGCAGTGTGACATAAAAACAATCAATGATTATAATTTATAAATAATAATAATAAACAATATAATAAGATATTCAAAATTTATTATAGCTTGTCATAAAGAATAAATAAAAATAAAAATTTTTCTGGTAATCTAAAATAACTATTTTATTATAAACAAATTTAAATCTTGCTTGCAATACACAGTCTTTGACATAGGTCTAATAATAGACCATATTCTGCATTATATTGCATAATACTATATTGTATTATACATTTAATATATTTTAATAATAGCATCAAAATAATTCCTACCTTATGAGTAAACAAGCTACCAATCAACATGCATCAACAATAACAGTCTGATTTAAGCTATTTTATATAATAAACTTTTCATTGTTTTTGACATTAAAAATACTAAGGCATCTATATTTCCAACAATATCATAAACTTTTTATCCAAATTGTCTAAGATATATTTGAATATGAGATAAATAAAGACTAGATTTATGCAAATTTTTATTGCTTCTTTAAAAATAAAAGAAAAATTAATGGAGAAATTCCCACACTTAAAAAAAAATTCTTAAATGTAAGGTTGATTATTAAATTTTTAGATTACAGTTATGAAGTAATGGAATATATACTTCAATATAAAGAATCAAGTGAAGGAATCTGCATCTTCTATTAATAATTAAATATGCATAAATAATTGGAAAGAATTATTAAAATTTTAAATTACTATCATGTTACTATAGCACCAAATCCACTTTATCATCATTTTGCAATTATCCTCATCTATCATAAAATCTAGTTTTAAATATTATAAAAAAATGTGAAATACAGTATATAAAAAATAATTATTATACCATAATATATGACTAGTTTTAAAATACCATATTTAAAAATCAAATAAAAATTGAATAATCTAAAAAAATTTTTTTATCTGAAAATCTATTACAATAGATTCATGATTTTCTGCTAATGAAAAATAATCTGCATAAAACAATATAAAACCTTTCAATTTTTCTAAAATAATATTTTCTTCTCGAAACACAAACATGTGGATGAACCAATACTTTCCATTATTAATTTTTTGTTTATATATCCAATTCCAAATCATAATATTCCTTCACAAAGAGCTACTTTATGTAACATCCTGAACACCTATGACTAACTGGTCTGAAAACTATCTAAATTGACTGAATTTCCACTGATCTCAATTATAAATTCAATAGATCTTTACCTATTGAATATTTCTTATTTAATCAAATTTAAAAAACATAACAAATTTTACTTTTATAAAAGTACTAGACAAATATAATATTAATTAAAAATTATCTCCTAAAAATCACTTTCATCCTTCAAATTACAAAATGAATATGTGGACTTACTAACCAGAAACAATTTTTAAATTTCAATACATTTTCTGAGTCAGAGTCATTTCCAATATTAATAATCACAGATCTATCTTAACACAAAAATCTATATTTGGCTTTTAAAATTAAATATAAAAACTTTACTGTGCAAATTAAGGCAAAATAAAGCAAAAATTAATGCAAAAAAATAAACTTTGAATTAATTCCAAAATTGTGAATTTATCCATAACTGTAGTTATTTATTATCTAATAACAGAAAATATAATACTATAAATATTTCATCAATATATATAAGAAAAATATTGTTACAAAGTTTTTCAGATTTACTTCTTTTTCAAATAATAGATTATTTAAATATTAAAAGTAAATAGTTCATATTTTCAAAATAATGGGTTTCAAAATATTGTCATAGTAACTCTATATGACATGCAAAAATGCATAATATAATAATGTAAAATACACAATTCTCTTAATGATGAAATGCAACTGTTAAAAAATTATAAAGTTTGAAAGATTATACATATCTTCTAATAATTACATTTAAAAATTTAAAGCAATAAACTGAAAAATATAAGATACATTATTCACAAATAAAATTTGGCTTCATTATTATTTTATATTAAATTCTTTTGAGAATATTTTTCATCATCAAGATATTAAATTTGAAACTTTAAAAAATCTGATAAATGGATATATAATAAAAATTTGTTAATTCAGATTAATAAGGAGGATAGTTATTCCATAGAGTAAATAAAAAAGTTATGAAAATTTATCACAAATCTAAGTAGCCACTTCAAATTTCTAGTCTACTTAGAATACTTAAAAAACATTATTTTATTTCATTATACTTAACTTAAATTCTTTAACATGTTTATTAGATTATATTGTACTTTAAAAGATTCTGTTTACAACTATTTTAATTCTATGTTAATGCTTTAGAAAAATCAAAATTTATTTACATAAAATAACTAATAATTTGAAAAGTAATTCATATCAAAAGTGTAAAAACCTCAAATACAAATATAAAAAAAAGTACATTGAAATTTGTCAATCATTTTTAAGCTCTCAAAATAGAGAAAAAATTATTATACAGTAAAAAATTATTATATTTAAGATGAATTCTAGAAGGCAGTATCTTAAAAGAGCAGCAAAATTCTCATGTACCTTTGACCACAAAATACTTGATGTGGGCATTGCCAATATATATCTGGATAAAGAAATATTAAGATCAGGATCAACAATTGAATAATTTTTATATAAATGAATAAATCATCTGATGATTAAAATATGCAAGATATTTTGCTGAAGTCTTAAGTTTACTTGAGGAAAATAGATAAACTAATAATAAACTAGTACTAATAAATATTATTTTGTAGTATTTTGAATCACTTTTTTCTGAATAAAAAATCCAATTAAATTTTGAGAAATTTAAACTAATTAATATTTCCATGATATAATGATTTCATTCTCTGAATATAAATATATTTAGAGAATGACAATATTTAATCACTGTATTGTCAATATAATAAATGTCAGATTCAAAATACTTTCTAGCATAATACAAGAATTTTCAATTGCAGTTACAGAAAGTAGGTTTAGAATATTTTCTACTAATAATTAGAAATTTCTCCACTATATATTTATTTCTAACAATTAATATATTGAATAAATAGGTATACTCTATAGCAATAATAATAAAAATAATTAATTTAGTTCTACTATCATTTTTTTACATATGCAAATCACAAATATTAATGTCTTTTTATCATTCAGTATCTTAGCCATAAAAAATTAAAAAGTTTTCAGTATTTTCAAAATTTCTTGACTTGTTTTGACTTACTTTATCAGATGAATGCATAATTATTATATTGAATTCTTGAATTTTATAATTCTATTAATAAAACATTATTGAAACTTTCTAAGTAAATTCAAAGAATATTAACAAAATGTATAAAACTTAAAATTTGAAAAGCCATATATTCATAAAATTTATATTAGTTTTTTATATAGTATATTAAATGGGCATAATCGAAATGTAGTTCTCCATTTTTGTCTATTATACAAATATAATCAATTATAGCATTTTTAAAGCAAAAATGATACTTTATTGGAAATGTATTTGATTACTTATTTTCATCATCATTAGCTATTTTCCATTCACTCAAAAGTGTAAAATAGCAGGTGATGAAATATAAATAAACAAAAATGTTCCCAATCATATTTTCTACAAAAATTAGTGACAATTTGTCCCAGAATTTTATACCATATCCCACATCAGTATGTGTCTCAGATTTTAAAAATCATTCTATTTTTAAGATGCAAAATATTTTCAGTTTTTAAAATTTCTGAGTGATATTGGTTATTTTGTTACGTTTGCAGCAGTAATATCCTTAAGCTTGGGCAAGTAGGGAATTTGTACTAGACTGAGATTTAAAATCCATCTCATTTTCAAGATGAAAATTTTTTTATTTTTTGAAATTTGCATGCAGAATTGACTACATTTAGTAAGTGGTCAAAATACATGTTCAAAACATATGTCAAATCAGTATTATCATGTTTATGCTTACTGACTGTTTGAATTCTTTGGATTCAATTCAATATGTAATGGTTTTAGGTATTATGATTAAGTTAAAAAGTGTGTTATTATATTGATATTATTATTAATTAATAAAACAATGAATCTGACAATTTGGTAAATATATAAATATGAAAATAAAACATGCACAAACTAAAAACTGTTAAACGTTAAAATTTACTTCAAGTTGAATTTTTTCCTGTCCTGGATTGATATGAATAGAAAATAGTCAGCCAAATAAAAATGCTATAGTTGATTATATCAAATGTCAGTATTTGGGTTATTATTAATTTATTATATATATGTTTTTCATAATCTGTTTTGTTGACATTATTAATATACATTAATTTTTTGATTTAAAAAAGAATTATGAAACAAATTTAATGAATTTACTATTATTTTAAATTGATAATTTTATCATTTAAGAGTATTTATCATATGCTAGTATACAGGCAAAAAAATTATACATATGCCAGATGATTATCTGATCAAAAATTTTTGCACTGCATATAGTGTTATATCAAATATTAAATTAAACATTATATTATATTAGATATTATGGTGGTGAATATTTTAGATGTTTTGAAATAATTCCATGAATTGTTATGTTGTTAATGATAACAGCAATATTTATTATGAAATTGTTATATGAAACACTAATATTATGGATTATGAATATCTTCTTTGCTATGATTTATTCATTTATACTGTTAGAGATACATATAAAAAATTAAATCATTTCTCTAAAAAGTCAATTATATTTTCTATTCATTTTAAAATTATAGAAAGTTCTCAGATTATGAGTTCCTGGATTTATAAGTTTTTTTCAAATATGCAGTATAAAAAAATGAAAATATGAACATTGATTGTAATAAATAAATTTTAAACATTCATAAAAAAGGATTTAAACCCATATACATAACTATAAAATACAATATAATTAATTTTGTATTGTACTGAATAGCAGAAATTCTGTTGTCTACTTTGAAGTCAGAAAATTCAAAATGATGGTTAAAAAGTGGAAGCAGCAAGTATCAACATATTATAATAAATAACTTCTATTCCCAAATTGTGCTAAAATAGAAGTTGATTTGCATTAAAGCTCATCTACTTATCTGTCAATCAGTAGTGGAATTTAAAATTTTTGGTCCCTCTGCAAAATAGTATTTGGGTACCCTACTACAAAAAAAAAAAATACAAATTTTTATCTAAATATTTTTATTAGAAAATAAACAAAAAATAACAAAATTGTATCATTTAAAAGACAATTGAAAATTATCAAAAGAAATTATATTTAAAATTTTTCCTTCTGGATTTTAAATTTGCAAAATCTCTAATCACATCTTTTATTTCCATATTTTTGGCTACTGCTCCTACTGCCACACTTCTCTGATTCAATAAATGTTTCACTCTTTCCATGGTGCATTTAATTTTTATTGTATTATGTTGTTAATTTAAAAAAGGGTAAAGAAAGTTCAGACAAAGAGTATTTGGGTCCCTTATAATTCTGGGTCCCCACATTGCGGGGTCCAATGCATCCACTACTGCTATCAATAATAATGAAGAATAAAAATTCTTTAATATTAAAATGACAAATAATTTCATTATTATTATAATTTGCTTGATTTTAAAGGCTATATTTTCATTTATTTAGATAAATAAATCATTGTTTAATTATATATTATTAATTCTTTTTATATTTGTTGACCTTTATTTAATTTTGTTGTGGTCAAACTGCATTGCTAAGAACAGAACTCCTGGTTTTAACATTATGTCTACAGGAAATTGATTCTTGATTTACAAGTTTTTATTTACTGAGTTCATTCCAGGAACAAATTAGCTTGTAAAGACAGGAACTACCTGTATATAAAATACTATTCTGAAAAATATTTAAGAAAGTAGAATAAAAATTAAATCCTTTTCAATATATGCATCTTATGTATCAATTAATTTCTTTTTTCTTTATTTATGTAAAGAAATTGTTGAAATTTAGAAAATACAATCAATAATAATTCAACTGTAATGAGATTTATTATGACTACATTAACATTAATAATAAATTTTCTCATAGAAAAGTAATTTTTAAGAAAAAATTCATTAAAAAGATAAGTATTGGCACCATACAGTAGTTTCAGCGTTTTCTTATTTAGCCAGAGGTATTTATCGATTTCTTAATGACTACCTCCCACAAGAGACTGTTTTTCGCCTTCAAGACAACTATTTTCTCTACATCTCGAAGTGTTGATTATAAAAGATTATATATATATATATTCATTAAAATTTCATGAAGATAAATTTTGAAAATAGAGATATTTCCTTAATTTTTCTGTGTCTGTTACAGTTTCAAAGGAAATCCTTTTTTATTTCTATTTTATTAATTTATTGAGAATTTATTCTTTAAAAAAAAATAAATTTCATACTGTTCTTTTAACTAATTTATTGTATACTTACAAAAAAACAATTTCATTTATTTATTCATTCATTTAATGAAAATGACTGTATGGATTGCATTATAAGTTCCCTACTTACTAATAAAAACAAAACTAAACAAAAACATTGCTATAACAATATATTGCATAAATTTATTGGAAAATATTATTTTGAAAAATACATATAATGTATTGTTTGATCTAAAGATTAATTTATTATAACAAAATTATAAAAATCAAGCTTAAAAAGCAAAGAATACTTAATAAAGCATTTTTAAGTATGATCTATATCTGCAATTTTACAGTTTTTACTTCTTTTTATCTGTATCAGTGCTATGTTTATTATTTATCAAGATAATGGTTTTTAATTTTTAATAGATCACATTTATATCTCAATATACAATTTAGAACACTTTTATTTAATTAACAACAATTTATAAAATATAAATTTGAGTCTATGTATTCAAAGCATCATACTGAAAATCAATCATACTTGAAAGTCATCATTCAGTAGTTTTTTTTTAAGCTTATTTTTTATATGTTTAATCTATAAATGTATATAAATTTGAGTCTATGTATTCAAAGCATCATACTGAAAATCAATCATACTTGAAAGGCATCATTCAGTAGTTTTTTTTAAGCTTATTTTTTATATGTTTAATCTATAAATGTTTTTAAATATTTTTGACCAGGTAATAACTGCTGAGAAATTTTGAAGAGAGCATCGTTCAGGTATTCAATTAATTTATAAACTGTATCTTAGTAATCAGTTTTATTATATAGCAATTTAATTTTTATAAAACAACATACAATCAGAAATAAGTTATTTTTTTAATGTAGCAGAACTATCATTAATGTTAAATTATTTAAATTATGAAAAAATGAAAATGTTTTTCAATTATTTCTTTCTAATTATTAGAATATTTTTCATTGATTATATTGCCTATACTTTTGAATTAATTTTTTTTTAGATTTTAGGTTTCAATATTTCATTGTTACATTTTTTACTAATACTACTATTATCAATTATTTTATATACAAATTTTATTTTTAATAAAATGACAAGAATAACTTTTTATTTTTTTAAATACAAAAATTAATTTTTATTTATTATATTTTTACTGTTATATTTTATTTAAACTCTCTATATAATAATGAATAAAAATTTCATCTGTTTTTAATATGCTATTTTTATTGTATTCATTATAAATTGCATTCCAACTTCAAATAATGAAACTATTACTGAACGTAAAAAAATCAACATAAAAAGTGATTATATTAATAAATTTTTCAACTAATGAACAATATATTATATAGATATTAACCATTAGGAAATTATAATGATTTAAAAATATATTTTTATAAGTATTTTTGTTAATTTTTCTAATAAAAATTTATTCCTAATATGTATTATTATGATTAAAGAAGATCTGTTACTCCAATAAGTCTTATATCTA
>AYEL01075383.1:0-11098 GCA_000484575.1 Olivierus martensii | reverse complement strand
GGCCCGAACCCCATGATAAATATTTTCAAGGGGTGGGACCCGAGACTCGAACCCGGGTCCTCCAGAGTGGAAAGCCGAAGCGTTTCCACGCGGCCAATCCGGCCGACCCTAAAGGTCGCTTCGGCGACACAGTGCACGAGATACGAATATTCGTATTTCGTTCGCTTTATGAATCAGAGTAGTGGTCAGATGACGCACCCCTAGTTGCAGGCAATGATTAAGCCGAGATTATTCTCGCAGATGTTAAGTACTATTCGTATTTCGTTCGTTTGTGGATCAAAGAGGTGGTCAGGCGAGTCTACCCCTAGTTGCAGGCAATGATTAAGCCGAGATTATTCTCGCAGACATTAAGTACCTTGTAGTACCTCGTGGGTAGAGCAGGGGAGCGGTTATTTGACCAGTCTCAGAATACGACATGAGCCATAGTTGGAACTTGTCCCGCCCCCTTAGTAATCACCCTGATAGGAAAGGGGGCGTAAAAGAAAAAAACCAATAGGGGCCGGATTGGTCGCGTGGAAACGCTTCGGCTTTTCACACTGGAGAACCCAGTTTCGAGTCTCGGGTCCCACCCCTTGAAAATATCTATCATGGGGTCCATGGGTGCCTATGGAAGGGCTTGTTTCGCCCCGCCACATAGTATTCTACCAGAATGGTGTGTGGCGTCATCTGTTGACAAAAAAACCTAAACAATAGATCAGTTGGCCGCGTGGAAATGTTTTGGCTTTCCATTCTGGAGAACCCGGATTTGAGTCTTGGATCCCATTCCTTGAAAATGTTTATCTTTGGATCTGGATTCGGCCCCTCAGTTCTCTCTCCACAATCCGGCTGACCCCTCCGGAGGGTGGAAAGGCTTGTTTTTCCCCGTCACTTAGTGTTCTAATCAAGGTTCTAATAGAATAGAAAGTGACGTCTCTGTTGAAAAAATAGCAGTAGGTCATTTGGCTTGAATTTGGCTATTATTTAATTTGATTAATGCTTAGATTATTTGATTATATTTGGTAAATATAACTTTAAATGTAGTATGTATATGTGCTATTCGCCTGTTTATATTATTATTTAGCAGATTTTTCCAATACAGTATATAAATTTTACAAATGCTCTACTAAAACTTTATAAATATGAAAAGTTTCCTTCAGATTTTTGTTCCAATTGAAACACATTATTGTATAAGTAAATATTTTTTTTGCCAAAATTGAAACTACAGTATTATATTCTTCTATATAGGATTATAATTTGTTAAAACGAATCTTATAATAATTTATTTTTTTATAGAAATATCCAATAAGGATTAATTTTATAATTCGCAAGTATTCAGTTATATGATCATTTTTTAAGATATTATGTGATAATTTTTATGATTATAGAGGAAATACGCCTAAACAATCGCTATGCCCATACATAAGAATTTAATTAATATTTTAAATTATTGAATAATAAAGAAGGAAACACTAATAACAGGAATCCTTACAAGGATAAGAGACTGCAGACTAGTTAGAAGTTCCACTATAAGCAAAAATTTTTGAATAATTAATTATATTGGATATTTTATGCCATAGCACGAAAAATCGGCTGTATGGCCGCATGGAAGCATGAAAGAGTTCCATTTTGTATCAAAATTCAAATTTGGTTCCCATACATTCAGATTTTTAGAGGGATTTGGCGCTGAACCATTCCTAGCTATTGAAAGATCTCACGCTTAATATGGCGAACTAGGATGTATTTGGTAACGCCAACCTCTTATTAACTCTAGATCAGTGTTTCCCAACATGGGGGAACGCCCCAGAAGGGGGCAATTTGATTTTTAAGGGAGGCAATTCCAGAATGAGTTATTAACAATGAATTTTTTCATTTTTTATGGTTCTAGGGGCCATATATACAGTATATAAATATATATTATGACGTATACATTTTTCAAATTAAAATCAGAATGTACACGGCGGTTGCGAAACTTTATTTGCTATTTTTTTCATATCAATTCATATTATTATTATTTTTATTTTTAATAATTTTTAGTGATTTCTTCCTCAATACTTCAACTGTTTTTTGTTCTTTCATTTTTCTGTTTCATGGATGACATGTTTTTGGAAGCTTGTTTGGACCAAATTAATAGATTTTTAGACTTCCTTGGAAGCTTGTTTAAACCAAGTTAATGGACTTTTAGGCTTCCTCCATTGTGAATAGGAGTTCACTTTTTGAATAATAAAAATTATATGTCATAGGGACATCAGGATTTTAAAGATGCTTAGGTGGAGCATGGATAAAAAAGGTTGGGAACCACTGCTCTAGATGGAAAGTGACATAAAGCTTATAATGAAAATGTCGGGTATTTCGGGTAGAAAGCTATTTCTCTTTCATCCTGTTGCTCCTTGATGTTTTAAATTTTCAAATCTGAGAAGTTTAATTGTATAAATAACTTAAAACTTTATCCGCCAGGGGAAGTTTGGCTTGTTCATTATTAATTTATATAACAACTTAGCAAAAAGTACTGATATCCCACAAAAAACAAAAATGTGAAAAATGGGTCAAGTTCTATTCTACCAATTTGTTTGGACACCAAAAGAATAGAAATCTAAAACAGGTGCAAAGTTCCATTCCAACCTCAATGTCAAAAAATGAGATTTAAATACTGAAATAAATTCAATACAGCATCACTTTCAGGCTTATACTTGGCAAGTTTTTGAGTTATATTAAGTTATTACCCAGCTATCATAGATATTAAAACTTGCCAAATAAAGCCTGAAGATGTGGCAGTGTATTGAATTTATTTCAGTATTTAATCTCATTTTTTGACATTGGGGTTGGAATGAAACTTTGCATCTGTTTTAGATCTCTATTCTTTTGGTATCCAAACAAACTGGTAAAATAGAACTTGGGCCATTTTTTTACATTTTTGTTTTTGGTGGGAGGTATATTGTGACATACACATTTTTAAATTTAAAATCAAAGTGTATATGGTGGTCAGCTGGTGACAATGGAGAGGGGAAAAAACCTGCTAATAGAAGTGGTGAGAGGTTGCAAAGGTTTAGATAACCTTTATTTCTTACCTCTCTATTGTCACCAGCTGATCAGTGTATATATTCTGATTAAGATAAATTTGGTGATCTTAGAAGAAAGTAAAAAAGTATTTAGTGTGTGCACTCAGTTGTTATTATTGAAGGGTCTTGATACACACATCACTTCATATTATTATTATTTTTTTTAAGAATTTCTTAGTGAATTCTTCTACTGAAGAAGAATTCACTAAGAAATTCTTAAACAAAAAGATAGTTGAAATACTGAATTTCAACTGTCTTATTTGTTGTTTTATTTTTCTCTTTCATGGAGCCATGTTCTTTGGAAGCTTGTTTAAACCAAGTTAATGGACTTTTAGGCTTCCTCCATGTGAATAGGAGTTCACTTTTTGAATAATAAAAATTGTGTGTCACAGAGGGCATCAGGATTTTAGAGATACTATTTTTAGGCATGGCCAACAAAAAATTGGGAACTACTGATCTAGATGTTTATAAAATAAAATATATAAATAAATAACTGAGAAAATTTCTTACATGTATATGAATATAAACTAATGTCATTATTTTAAATAAGGAATGACATATTTTTCATAGCAGTTGTTTTCTGTGTATATTTTTATTTCATTTTCTAATTAGAGAAATATCAGTTATTAATTATTTAATCAATACAATGGTTGAAAAGTTTTCTTGATGAATCAATTATAATAAAATCAACATAATCATAGTTTATCAGAAAATGTCATATATTTTTAGATTGTCCTCATATTTTCAGGATTATGTAATCATTTATTTTGGTGAGGACCCATTAAAATAATTGAGATATAGAGAAAATATCAGAAAATCAAATATTTTTACTCCTTTTTTTCGTCAGACCTATGTATGGCTCCATAGTAAAGTATTGGCTTGCTAGGTGAATCCAGAATTTTTCAAGGGGGATTCTAAGGATATTTTTCTAAATATTTTATATAACATATATTCAGATAAATACTGACTTGCATCTTTATTATTTATTTGAATTTCTTCGAATTTGCATTTGGATATGAAATAAATTGCTGATTAGGAGAATATCTTGTATTTTGTCAAAATTGCAATGGAATCAGTTGATTTATTAATGGATAGATCTCAACGGATCGGTTTTTTCTGTGGCTTTATGCTGCTTTCCACCTGACTGGTACTAAGCGGCGGAGCATTCCAATGCTCACTAAGGCCAACGTCAGTTCACGAGGAACTAACATTGGCCTTAATAATTGCCTTAGGTGACCAATCATAATATTGATATATTAATCTATGATTATTGCTGTTTGTTTTATTCTTATGACGATAACTTCCATCTGAAAGATCGGATTCCATATTTCAAAATTTTTCAGCATTTGGCCTGTTGAATCCTTCTTTTAGCCATTATGATTGAAATTTTAGCCATTATAATTGATTCATCAAACAGTTATTAGAAAAACTTTAAAATGATTATCGCCATATATTTCTTTTGTGAGATTCAGTTGTGTAACTAAAATTAACCTTAAGTTTGTTTATAAATTTCTGATGATCAACAATGAACTGGCTACACTGATGACCACAATATTGAACACTTAGAGTTCTCCAGGAATAGAAGGCGTTTATTTTAAAATAAAAGTAAATCTGGACGAAAGCAAAAAGGATATGTCTATTCTATAATATTTCAAATATAATGACATAGTATTTGCCATGATATATTCTATAATAATCATGTTCTTATTATTTTAGAATCTGCATTTTAAAATATGTAAATGTTGATAAAATTATCCAATAAATATATGCATCCGTATTCACTTTAATGTTTTTAATACTACTTAAATAATAAACAATTATTTCAACGTTATAAATAGTCTATTTTTGTAATTCTTAATTTATTGTTATCTAGACCACATATTAGAATCGTTATCTCTATATATTCAATATTAAAAAAAATTAATTAGTGTTCAAAACATAGTCTATTCTATGCTATTACATAAATTTATATGTTGAAATTATAATTATCAATTATTTTATATATAGGTTATGCAATATTTTTATAATTTTTTATTTTTTTTATTATTTATTTTTTGTCGGTTGGATGACTACGTAGAAAAACAGTCACTTATCACTTTGGAGGATCCGTGTTCAATTTTAAATCTCATATCTCCCGGTTTTCGGGACAGATCCTTGCTTGATCCGTTGGACCCTATCCATTAATCTTCTGTTAGCCCCATCGTGATTGTTGACTAAATTAATATAGGATCTGAAATGGCGCCTCCAAAATACAGCATATTCTCTTTGTGATTCGATGGCATAATTAAAATTAACGTAAAATTATTTTTTTACAAATTCTATAAAATTTTTGTAAAATATTTTATAAAGTTTTTATCAATTTATTTTTATTTAATTAAACTGAAATTTAATTTTAATTAAAAACTGTCTCATAAATCAGTTTAGAAATTTTTCCTGAGGATATATTTTGACAAAGTAATTAGATAGCAAACTATATTCCACATTGCCACATTTTTCAGGGGTTTCTGAGCCAAATTCGCTGATTCCATTCTTCAATAATCATGTATACAGATGACCCATAATGACTCTGAAACGGCCCTACCGCTTAATATCTAACAAAGATGGAAAGACCGTAAAGTTAAGATTTTATGCCTTAATAATTATTTTTGCTGTTTTATATTTGTGTAAATGTTCTTTTTGATACTTTTTCAATTAATTTTCTTTATTTTATTTTATTTTTGTATGATCTTTATAATATATTTTATTAAATATCAATAATACTCTGCAGAAATATGATAATATATAAATAAAATCACATTGTATATCTGCATTTTTGAAGAAATTTTAAGAATATTAAGATATTATTTTGTGTAATTCTAAGTAATTAATAAAAATTTATTTATGATTTTTTTTTTTTTTTTGAAATTTTCAGTATTTCTAGATGAAGATGTGAATTCTGATCATAAGCTGTTCTAAATTATTTAAAAATCCAATATTTATATCAATCTAATGCAGTATTCTAATTTTTACTAATTTTAGCAGTTTCTAGTATAGTACAGCTTAATAAAATCTTCTTTAAAGTTTGCTTCATTTTTATTATTTTCGCTGTTTTAATTATCTGTAAGTGAGTAAATGAACACAGTAAATGAATTTAAATGAATGTTCTATCAATTAAGCATTAGATAAGAATAAATATTTTTAAATTATTTTTTCCTTCATCTTTGCTGCCTTGTCTAATAACATAAACAAAAAAAAATTTAGATTGTGCAATATAGTTTCCTGAAATCCGTATAAACAATTCAAATCAAACATAAAACCAAAACAAAATGAAATTATATAGATACACACACGATTTATCTTCTTAATTTTATTAAAAATTGTTTCATCAGTTAACAAATTTTTTTCTACTAACATTTTTAGATTTTACTAATTTTAATCGCGGATTATATTAGAAGCTGCTAATCGACGAATATTTTTCTTTCTTCAATAATATTGTATGAGGAAGTAGAATCTGGAGCCATTTTAACATTCACGAAATTTACTTAATTAAATATTGTATGGTACATTTAAACGACATCGATAATTTTTTTTTAATTAAAATTACCTTAATATATTTATTCATATTAAAACATTCAACTTGCATGTCTTTTATTCTAAAATAGAATGAATACCAGCACATTTTTCACTTTCACTTTTATTCAAATTACACAAAAAATATAAATTTTATTTTTACTATTATTAAATGATCTAGTTTTAAATAACAGTATTGTCATTTAACTGTTAGCACTGCTTAACATATCTTTTCAATCTTCTCCTACTTTTTCAAATTTCCTAAAAAAATTTAATTCATATTTAAATTATTAATATATAAAATTATTAATTAAAATTTATTTTATATTTTTAGGAAATTAAAAGTATTGTAATTTATAATCTTATTTAGAGAAGAAAAATATTCATATATTATACAGTATTTCAAGAGATGATTCAAAAAATAATTCAGAAATTACAGAAAGAGCTTTAATTATTTATTCCTTTAAAAAATATTCATTTGGAAAGAGTCAGTACAAAAATTTCATTATATATAAATTAATTCTTTATGAATTTAGTCATTATTGATATTATAATTTAGAACTTTTTAAATTAAATATTTTATTTATTGAAATTTGAGAAAAATTGATTATGATGACTGAAATACATTTCTATTTTATAAATAATGCACATTTTTTTTACACTGAAATAACTTGCTATCAACAGCCATATGAGTTTAATAGTTTAGAAATGAAAACAACAAATATTGAGTAAGTTGTTCTTGAATCCTCTAAAATTTGCTGAAATTATTTTTACAAGATACTTAAATATAATAAATTTAGATAAATGAAAAATCTTTTCAAACACAATCAAGTGAAATAGAATTATATTGCAAGAGTAAGATAATTCTATTTCAACTGTTGTTTAATCTCATATTAAAGAAAAGATTGTAATTATGAAATAATTAATATCTTAAAATGTTTAACATTTTCTGAATACTAAATGGTTTAATATTGTTTCAAATCATTATTTTTTTTAAAGAATCTAAATTCTTTTAATATATCTTAAAAAAACTCCATTATTATATAAAATTTTTTTTATTCATAAAGCGAGGATATAGGAACACAATATAACAATAAATAAATAGAATTGCTATTTATAAGAATGAAAAATTTTTATAAATATTTTCCACATTCATTCTGAAAGTTCAAAATAACATAAATTTAAAATAGGAATGATTAAATATATTCAGATTTTGAAAGATTAGAAATTTTTTAATGAAACACTATGAGTTTAATTAATGTTGTTACTTAATCAATTTTATTTAATCAAGTTTTATTTAAACATTAAATAATTAAAATTTAAAAATAAGCTCCTCTTCTAATAATTGATTAAAATAGGATAAAATAAGAAATTTATATATTATTGTAATTACGTAGCTATTTTTCTTGTGAATTGCATTTATCCTGATTGATGAATATTGCAAAAATGTTGACTATTGTTATATCTCTCTTTCCATATTAATTAAAGATTTTTGTCAAATTTATTGTTGCTTCCAGTTGTTTTAAATAAATTCATAAATTGTATAAATGAATAAAAAAAATCTCTCTCTTCTCAACTCAAAAATCATTCTCTGCAATAAATGGAGTATCAGCAATGCTAGTATATATTTAATCACTTTATAACAATCCATAATAATTTAATTATTTAAATTTTAAGGAGGGTTTAATCATTTGTTCTAAATGAAATAAACTATCATATGTTGAATTTGGATAATTTTTCAACTATAATAGAACAGCAATGAAAAAATATTTAAAAAGAAGCAAAAATGCATTGATGAAAAGTGTGTACTTATATTATAGAATGTCAAATTATTGATTGTGTAATTTTTTATTAACCTTTTAATTAATATCATTTCAAACAATGAAATTCTGAAATTTAAATATTTAAAAATGTGATTAAATCAAAAATAAAATTGTTTTTATTAAAATAAAAAATTGAAAAATGCTCATCCAGAACAACAGATTTGCTCTACAGGTGGTGTGTATGTTAATTGAATTTCCATTCTGTCAGTTGTAATAAAATTTATTTGTTCATTCTGATTTGGTTTTCTATGCTTTAATATAATGCTTCAGTAGGAATTTTAAACAAAAAAAAAATCTTATTTTAAAATTCTTTGACAATTCTAATGGAAATACGTTTCAATAAATAAAAAAACATCAATGTTTTTGAATGTACTCTATAAATTTACAGATGAAAATATTATTTGCTGCTTATAGCTCTGAAGAATATTTTTGATTAATATTTATTAGCATAAATTTAATTTAAAGAAATTGTTTTAAATAAAATTGAAAAAATGAGTCATCTTTATATTTGAGATTGGTTTGTAATTGAGTTAATACAAATTAGAAAATATTTGAAATTTATATGTCTGGTATTTTTTTATATATTTCTTGAATAAAAAGACCAAATATTGTACTGTCCAGTTCAAAATGAGATAACAGAATTGTGTTGAGCTTAATTTAATATATCATATAATTACTCATTTAATATTTAGTTGAATACAATGATTTCACTTTTTCATAAAAAGAAATTAAGAAGTGATCTACAAGGTGTGATCAAAAAATACCGAGACTATCATTATAAAAACTTTATTTTTAAACAATACTTTATTTAAATAGTATCTCCTTCAAAATATGACCCTTCTGCACGTATGCAACGCACAAACCGATTTTTCCAGTCTTTGAAGGAAGCCACATAAGCTTCCGGCGGAAGTGAGTTGAGTGCCGTCTGCGAATTCACTTTAATTTCTCCTACAGTATCAAAACGTCTTCCTTTCAACACTTTCTTTATGCTTGTGAAGAGAAAGAAGTCAGCTGGTGAAAGATCGGGTAAATAAGGGGGTTGTGGAATGACTGGAAGGGAATTTCGGGCGAGCCACTCCTGAATGAGAAGTGCCGTATGGGGTAAGGACTCGTGGAACAAATTTTGAGGCTACTCTGCTGTAGCCCAGTTCATTCATAATCGGTTGAACTGAGCCATATGATATCTTCACCTCTTCCGATAACTCTCTCAAGGTTATTCGACAATTTTCGTTCAACAACTCAATAATTTATCGCATTGATTCATCTGTAATGGAGGTCGACGGTCTTCCATGCCGGGGGTCATCTTCTAATAATGTTCTGCCTTCCTTAAAACGCTTATGCCACTCAAACACCTTTGATCGAGACATGGCAGAGTCTCCGAATGCCTGTTGCACCATAGAGAGTGTTTCAGTTCCAGTTTTTCCAAGTTTAGCGCAAAATTTTAAGCATATCGTTGCGCTTTGAGCGCATCCATATTCAAAAATCGCAAACAGCGCAAATCGATACAACACACTATCACTAATAAATTTTAACACCTCAACAAAACATTATGCAATTTGCCATGTTTATAGTTGAGTCATGCAGGATGAGTCACCAAACAGCTGAAACATTTGCGATGCATTGCCTGCCCTCTATCGAATAAGTCCCCGTATTTTTTGATCACACCTTGTATTTATTTTTCTTTGTGAGAAAATATACACACTTTTTAATTCATTTATTAGATCTATTAATTAACATAAAACATTTATTTGAAAATAATGATTATTTAAGTAGTTATGCTAATTTTTCATAATAAAGAAAATTTTGATTTTTTTCTTGTGAATGAAATATTGGATTAAATATGTATCATAAATCAGATTATTTTGCAATAACTTTGTACCATCTTGAGAATTTTTTTAAGCTTTTGTAGCAGTTATAAGAAACAAAACTCCCTTTTTTTATCTCTGCTAATAAATAGCATGTGTTTGCACTCCTCATAGCCAACTTGCATAATCATATAACATATTTTGGTTATTTTTCAAATCAAATTTTAGAAGGTGCAAATGAAAAGCTTTCAAATACAGGTTAAAATTATCACTAAAATCAGATAAATAAGTATTCCTTATTCATCCATTTAATTTATTAATAATGATCTGTATAATTGTTACGTAAAATGAAAGATTTTTTCTACAAAATGCAAAATATAGAATTCATTAAACAATTTATTTTTTTGAAAAAATCACTCGACCTTAAATTTTTTTAACTATACTCACAGTATGTTCATTAATTTTATATAGCCATTCTCTTTATCAACACACATGTTCACATATATCAAATTTACACATTATTTGACTTATGAAGTTTTCAGCTTACATATAAATTTTCAGAATGTTTTAACTATATAAATAGGGGATCTGCTATACCTAATACATGTTTCTAAATATTGTTTTGTGAATTTATTATATATGATGTGATGTTTTAATCATATATTTTTGTAAATAACAAAAAATACTATTTTAGGTAATTATTAATAAAAATTTGCTTATATAGTATAATGATGATTGCAAAATCTTAGGATACCAGATTTCTTAAAATATTTAAAGTCTAGCTTTATTTTTATAAGTTGTATAAGAAAAATGTTGATTTTATTTAAATTACTATATTTGAAAAAATTGAATTAAAAATAATTTGAAATTTTTTAAAAATTAATTT